>JAFFZH010012974.1:21696-37923 GCA_018420115.1 Euura saliciscinereae
TTTCGTTACTTGTGGCGCTGCATGTTTTGAAGCACATAACCCATTGACATGTTACGAACTTTCGACAAGGAAATTCGTAATTAGAATTTTATGAAGAGCAAACATCGGGAGAGATGAACAACGAGGAAGATCGCGAAATATTAGTTTTGGTTTTTATTCTCTGAAACCCAGAGCCTCGAAAAACGCGATCGTAGGCGTTCCTCTGGTGCTGGGAAAGTTCGAAACCTTGCTAAAATGAAACAGAGCTTGATAGCCAAAGACCAAGACACGCATTTCCAAATATTTATTTTTATCTTCGGATTGGTTGTCCTTGCGGTTTGAGGCCCAAAAGAAAGTAGTCAAAAGCTCATTCAGTTCTGCCAGACTTGGCGATGTCAGTTAAATCTTTCCCTCCTCTCTATTTCTCTTTTTTTTCTTTCTTACTATAAAGCAGGCGTGCTGCTTCTGTGCGTGTCTCCTCTCTCCACTCTTCTCCTGTAGTCTCTAGCCTCCACTATAGAGTTACGGTGTTATTTGTGTGACGTCACTAAAAGCTCTCTCGCCGCTAATGCATTTGCGGAACGCGACGCCCCAGCCCCTTTAGGGGTGTGGGACGAGATGAGAATGAAACTACACGAGGAATAAAAAGAAAAAGGGAACTCGAGAGAGAAAAAAGTGAAGAGAATCGTTATTCGGATTGTAAATGATACGGATAAATAATTAATCCAACGTGCATGCAGCGTGTAAAAACGAAGAAGAAGAATTTGTCATTTTTCTTTCACTTTTTCTCATTTTATTTTCATTTTGTTTCTTCTTTGCAAATCCACAACGTCGGATATCATAAAGAAGAGGCGCTCTGCGTGTGTCTGTGTGATTCTGATAAAAATCTAGCCTCTCAAATCCCCGCGGTTTAATCCTTATTTTGACAGGGTTGACATATCCGACGGTCCGACGGTTCCTGACTTTTACATACATCTACGCCGCGGTGGATTTTCATTATTATATTCTGAGCGGATTTCGAAAAAAAGCTCAACAAATTCCTCCATCAAGAATGATTTTTATTCTCTGCTCAGGTTTGAATTTTGTTTGAAAGTTGATCATTTCTTATTATTTTGCTTCACTCGGCGAGAGAGAAAAAATTTGTTCAACTAAAGAAAAGAAAAAATTGTTTCTTGAAATAAAAGCTTCACGCGAAAATTAAGTGATTATATTTGGGAAGGAATTAAACGTTTATTTCGTTAAAAATACTGAGAATGCAAACATAGAGATTCGACCATAAAAGTTGAGAGTGTTTTTTTTTTTATCGAGGTGAGACATTATCTCAATTCTGAAAAACACATCGGCTCTCGTCATATCAGAGTTTAGCAATAAAATCATTAGGTACAAAATTTCTGCGGACTTGAATAGACTGTCGTTCCAATTATTCACAGTAGAAAAAAAGAAAGAAAAAAAAAACAAGTAGAGAATGGAGCAACCGATAGATTAGCTTCTGGTAGCAGCTCGCGGTGTCTATTATTATTAATCTCTTCGTATTTAATCTTATTTTGTCTTTGTCGTTTCTTTTTTGTCTCTATTTTTATTCTAATCGTTCTTAAGCCACAAGTACAAGAGTCGGGAGAGAGAGTTGCGTGCGGTCATCGAGCATTTGGGCCTTTGGCTCGCTACTCGACTCTGCTTTAATCCTTGCATTATTATTTTATAATCTTTGGACATGAGGTCTTTGCTGTCTGTCGGTCGCGGTCGTCTCGGGGTCTCAGTCTCGGTCTCGATATCCCCGAGCCGAGTCAATCACTTCTTGCTCTTGCTCAACGAACGCGTAACGCGTGAGGCGTAACGAATTAGAAATATGAATTAATTCCACACTCTTTATCCTAATATCAATCTATACGTCTATCTATACCGAACAGGAACTCGTTCGGCTTCTATGACTCTTAAGTCGCGATTATTGAATATTATACTTCTATCTTCATTCTTTTGTTCGATTCTTTAATCCTTCTTCGGAAGAACGAAGAAAATACTGTGTCTACTTTTTTTCAGAGGGGAAGAGTAATTATATTGACAACTCGATAAGTTTGTGAATTATTTTTCATTTATATGAATTGCAGATAGTCAAATGAATTAATTAACAAAAAAATTTATCAAGTCCCTGGTATTTCTGACATTTGATTTAATCTCTACTCTTATCTTGACTCTGTTCTACAAATAAATGTCAGAAATAATTTCCGCAGAACTCATTATGTTACTTTTTATTCATTCAATTCTTCAAAATGATTCTTTACTTCATTTAAATTTATTCCAATTTATCACTTTCTTGGTTTTAGATAACGATGAAATTCAAATTCAAATTCGCGAGAGAAAAACCGCGATTCTAGATCCACTACGTCAGGCGCCATCTAGCGGATTTCTGGGGCTCATACCAGTCGGTAACTTACCTGAGAACTGAATCAATATTCCTTCTCCGTCGATAAAGGAGAAAACTTGAAATGAACCCTGCTCTACCGACTCGCGATATACAGCGCGCGGTAATATTTGAATCCAAAATTGACGGTTTTTTAAAAATCATTGTTGTTGTTATTTATTTTATGATTATTCGTGCAAAATGGAAACATCGACGGAATTGGACAGTATAAAAGACGCTCCAATCATTCAAAAAACGTTCCAACCCGCCCCGATTATCGTCATTGTTACCATTGTTATCATTGAAATCTTGAGTCAACGCTTGAATTCACAGAATTCGATTTGTTATTTTCGTATTTCTATTGATTCTGTGTTTTCAATTATGGTATTTTCATTCATCTCCTCAATCTGCCTCAAGGAAAAGAATTACAAGCTACTTCATGGTGGGAACTAGACAGTAAATATCCGGTAGTAAAGAAAAATTCCGAAAAATGGTCAAGAAATTTTGTACATTGGTCAATTGAAATCAATCCGTTCGTTAATTAATTCTGTTCCCGATTAGAAAAAAAAAAATATATATCTCGCATTGCCATTGAATCGACATGATTCCGAATACGGAATAATTCTCAGCTTCATTAATCAGTGAATTGTACTGGCATGATACTAGTCATGTCCTCTTTTACTGTTCTTAGTTATCGCTGTGGAAATAGAATAGATAAATAGTATAATTTCTATACATCTGTTACTCACCTCTAATCTTTGTAGAAGCAGATCGAGAATAACGAGGATCTTGTTGCCTAGTAAAACAGCTTCTATGTTGCCAAGATGCCTGTGAACTGCTGCCTTGTAGATCTTACAAATCGACACAATGCTCCTGAAAAGAGAATAAAAAAACCATTCAGAATATCAAAATTCGGAGATTTTACAGATTAATTATCGATTTATAATGAAAGACATAAAAGATGAAAGAAAGAATTTTCTTGATAAATATTTGGGAGTTTTTCAGTTCTAATCTAAGTAAATTACTCACTTGTTTGGAAGATAATGCGTCGTGTTTTGAACATTCAATCCCAAATTCAGGAGATTGGTCAACGTCGTAAAACCGTTCAACGAGTTGAAAGCATCCTGGTCCGAAGCGCACTGAAAAATAATCAAATAGATTGATAACATTTTTATATATCCTAAACCGAATTTAAATCGGTTAGAAAGCAATATCTGAAAGAGACTAACGTATTTGTTGAAAGCCCTTGAAATCTCTCCGACGCATCTTTCAAGTCCGGCTATAGCGACGCTGGGCCAAGTAGTTTTGCCATGATTATTGCAGAGTCTGTCGAGTTCCTTGAGATTTCTCCTGAACTTTGCCTTGTTCGAAGATTCGACGTTCCCGTTGATCTGAACGGCTCCGTCTTTGCTCTGAGCCTCTTCCCACTCTTGACCTCTGGCTGCGATTCTCTGCTTCATCTTTCTGCACCTCCGCTTCAATGCCTTCTGCTTCTCTTTTGCCGCTTTGCTGTCCGAAGCACTGTTGCTGCTCAGAGATGATTGAGGAACGTCTCGTATCTGTGAGATGTTGAATCGCTGCATCTCGTCACGCGGAGGCTCACGACCGTCGTGGAACTTTCGGACAGCTTCCAAGTGACCTTTACTCTTCAAGTGACTCAACAACTGGACTTCGTTGATTATCTGAAATGTATAAATTTTGAGATTGCATCCTTTTGAAATCAATTTTTGAACGTTTGGAACAGTACAAGAGGATTTTTACACACATTTTGTGAATTTTTGGGTAAATTTTATACCCTTGAAGACAAGTTTTTCCATTTTTTTAACAGAATTATTCACTTTTTAAACATTTTTTCATATCGTTCGAACAATTTTTTTCATTATTGAGTCTTTCTGATGAGTTAAACAATTTTTATTCCAATTCGTTATACTTCAAGACAAGCTTTTCAGTTTTTTGACCGAATTTCCGATTTTTTTAAACATTTTAAATCTTTTTTTTTTCTTTATAGCAACTTGATATAAATTTCGCATTTGAAACAAGAAATTCTTCAGTCTTTGATCAGAATTTCGAATTGTAAGCCGATTTTTTTTTCCAGCTTTTGGATTCTAGGTATTTTCGTTTTTAACGACTTGTGCACAGATTTGAGTACTCTGAAAAATACAGGTTTTATACTTTTTTACACAAATATTGTGATTTTTAACTGCAATTTTGGAATTTATGAGTTCTTTCCTCAACTTCTCGCACAAATGCGTCGATCTAAAAACCTTCCTTTGCCTCATCATATACAGAAATGTCCCCAAATCGACTTTTCGAGCCTCCCTTACCATAGCGATACACAAAGAGCACTGTTTGGGTGTCGGATAGGACTTCAGAGTGGGCGGAACCTCTTCGCACCTCAGTATAGAAGACTCCACAGCCCTTTGCCTGATGTGTTCGATATTTTCCCCGTGTCTCCTAGCCGACTCTTGCTGCTTATGAGCGATCTTCTTCTGCAATTCTTCTTGATTCGCTAACTGGGCCGCGTGAAGAGCTGAGAGTCGCTCTTCGCGATCTCTCGCCTTCTCTCTCGCCAGTTCCTAAAAATCAATCACAATTTCGATCAGTTTTCGATTGTTATTTCGTTTAAATTTCACCTAGATTCTCACCTGCCGTTCTTTTTCCCTTTCCAGCTGCATTTTTCCCACTCGTTCCTCCCGCTCTCGACGCATTTGCCTCATTCGTTGTATTCGCAATTGTCTCTCCACCTCTAAAGCTCGTCGCCTTTCCTCGGCTGCCGCTTCTTTGGCGGCTTTTTCTTCCTGCCTTCGCTGTCGCTCCTCTTGGATGCCCTGGAAGTGGACATTTTTTTATTAGCAAAAACGCTCAGTAGGTTTTTTGGACTCAAAAGGCAACCGATTTGGATTTTGAGATTGAAAAATGTAAGAAAACGTGTGAAACGGACTGAAAAAAATCTCAAAAGTACCCAAACGATCAAGTCATTCTGTTTTCAGCACAAAATTAGTGCCTCTTGGTAAACTTTAGGCGATTTGGAGACTGAAAAAGTACAAAAAAATGTGTTTCTGAAGTTAAATCCGCCTTTTTTCTCTAGTCCCAACAATTTCAGGTCGCTAAAGAACCTGTAGAGTACGAAAAAGTACAGAGAAACTACTTCTCAGTTGTTATCTCACTAATAGACACTTTCGACTTCGGTTTCACAGCATCGGTATAAAATTACCTGAAGCCGTTCTTCCTGTTCTTGACAAAGCGCCATAAAATCGTGTCTCTTATTCTGTGCTTCGAGTTCATTGATAAACGCAATTTCCTTAAGTTTCGAGTCTTCGTCGTGAGCTTTCCTGACTATCTCTAGTAGATGTTGCGTACGATTTTCCTCCGCCCTCTTAAGTTTGGTCTCCATCCTGATTCTCTTGTCCTCTATAAGCTGATTCTTGGCACTTTTTACGTCCTCAACTTTGTTCAGAAGCTCTCTGAGCCGCTGAGACTTTTCCATCAACAAAATCTGTCGTTTCCTCTGAGCGCAGGCCTGCTTGGCTTGATAACGACGCAGCGTCTCTGGCAAAGAACGCTTTCTCGATGGCGAAGACAACTTCTGATGCAACTCCAGAGCTCTGCCTGGATGACGCGCAACCAAAGCCTGAAGCTGGGCCAGAGTGTCCACCCTCTCGGCCCACGACATTCCTTCCAACATGTTTTCGTACCTTTGCGTAACGGAACAACGAAAAAATAATTAGTTAGCCATAGAAGGATGAGATAATAATTTTGCACTATTAAAAAGATTGCAAACTGATTACAGGAACTCAAAAAACTAATTTTAAGGGCTGAAGATGACAAATTTGATGCAAATAATTATCTGAATGATTGATTCATGAAAAATGTGATCAACAAAACGAATTAATTACTATAAATTAATGTTCTGTTACTAAAATTATTCTGAAATTAATATTTCGGTATTAAAACGACCGAACGATCAATTACTATGAATGAAACGATGGAAAAAGGTATTTTCTGTGCTAGAAAACGATTAGAAAATAACTTTTATTGAATGCTGATTCAATTTTTCATCAATGAAACGATTGAACTATCAATTTCACGATAAATGAACGATGGAAAAACTGCATTTTCTTTTTTTTCGTCAACATCATGATGGAATCATCAATTTTTATTATAAAAAAAAAATGATTCGATGGATCTAATTCATTCCCAAAATAATAATGGTCCTAAAATCAGAGTCTATGAATAAAAATGATTACGAAATTAATCTTTGGTCAATAAAACGATTGAATAATAATTATTACCGATCCTCAAGGCTGATATCGTCAACAGAATCGTCCAATTGTTCGAGAGCCTCGTCCCCCTCGGTTTCGAGTACAGTTTCTCCGTCAGTCTCATCAGTTTCCGTATCCACATCAATTTCCGTAGACTCAAGTTCCTGTATCTGTCTCTGGAGCGAAGCTTCTTCGTCCGAGAGCTGCTTGGATCTCTGAGAATCCGCCTCCTCCCTCTTCTGCTCCTCTTCAAGAATCACGCGCTCCCTCTCCGCCTGTGCTTCGACGAACTGCTGAATCCTTCTCTCCAACAGCTCCGCTTCGTTCTTGAATATCGCAGCGATAACAGAAGTAGAGTTGCTCTCGCTCTTGTCGCTCTCTGAGTTGGTGAACGTTTTCCTGTCCCAGTAGCTCGCCTCTTGGCTCGCTCTACCGGATTCTCTCCCCCTCGCCGATCTGCTCTCAACTTCATTGATGACACCCTTTCCGCCGGACCGCTTCTTTCCTCTCTGAACCCCGTCCGGAGTCACGCAGCTTTTTTTACTTCTCTCCAGAGTCGGGCTCTCGATCGACAAAGCTGGCAAAGAAACCGCCGTACTCGGCTTGTGGAAACGCGTCGCCATGTTCAAATTGTGCGTGCTACCTCGACGATAGCGACTTCGGACTGTCTGCCAGCCATCCCCCTCGTCTCTGGGCTTTGAAGTTTGTTTCGATAAAACCTCAACGGAGCCACTGAGGTCCCTCGCCTCCTGCGTCTGCAAGGTTTAAGCATTGTTAGTTCGAGGATTCTGCTATAGATTCTCAATTTATACTCACGCTGGTCGCCAAAGCTGGCTGAAGCCTTCTCCGCACGATAACGGAGGTCCCAGGTCTGGCGCGAGTCACATTGGAAGCTCCCTTCATGCATATCGACGTCTTGCTTCGAACTATCTTTGGAGTTTCGGCTAGATTCTGACTCGCGCTAGCGCTGGAGGGTCTCATTCTCGAAACAGTTGCGTAGGCGGGCTTCACAGGTTTGGTAGGCTTTGGGAGAGCCTTGTTTTTCGGAACAATCTTCCCTTCGGAGCTTTCGGACTTTGCCTCCTTCCGGCTATTTTTCTGCTCCGAAAGTCTCTCCGCTCCGTTCCGCAGACCTGGCGGATTCTCTTCCCCGTTTTTCTGTTCATCGTCGGCAATTTTATCCCCTTTAGTCTCTCCGTCGTCCGTTTTTTTCACCTCGGCTTCCTGAGGTCCTGGAAATTCCTCCGATGATTTGGATTTTACGACTTTGGGCTTAGCCGCAGCCTTTGGCGGGGAGGGTTTCGCCCTGTTTTCGATGACCGTATGATTTTCCGTTGGACTTTTGCAGGATCCTGTGGGGCTCATTCTCTGTATCGGACTGACAGACTTCTGCGTGGCCGAAGAGCCCCAGGCCCTTCCTGGAGAAGTTTTTCTAACTTCCCAAGCCAGAGGAACGCGTCTGAGCGGAGGCTGAGTACTCTCGTAGGCCCATTTCACTTTGAACCATTCTATCAGGTTGTGGAAGTCTCGCGTGTAATTTTCGAGGACTAGTATCACCTCCTTGCACTCTGATATGCTCTCGTCCTCTTCGCATGTCTGGTAAATACCGTCCACGGCTCGCTGAAGATTCCCGAAGAGGAAGGCCCAGTATCTAGCTTGCAGTTCTATAAGTAATAAGCACATGGGTGAGGAAATTTCTAATCTTTCTTTGTTCTCATGAAAGAGTTAGAAAAGTTACATGGAGTTGATTCTAGTCGCACGATTTTAACGATGAAAAAAATATACCTCTATATAATTTTGAATCTGAAATTCTGTGATGTAAAATTGTAATTTTTTTCTTCATTCAAGAGAATTCGAAACTCGTTGAAACAGTAAGTTCGATAAAAAAAAGGACGTTAAATGATAGAAATTTTTTTCCTTGTGGATATTTTGTACTTTTCTTTTTTTAATCTCTATTCGTACGATTATTGAGCTGTAAACATTTCGAAAGGTACTTGAAACGGTGAAAAGATTCTGTTTCTACATTGAAATTTGTCGTTTTTAATTAATTTCGACAGTTTCAAGACGGACGAAAAGGAAAAAAAAATGAAGTTAACAAAAAGTACGAAGCGCTATAAAAGAAAAATTAAGAAAATTCAGTTTCTGATCGGGAATTTTCGATTCTTTCTTCTTGTCTTCGATTGTTAAACATGAAAAGTACAAAAGGTATACAAAATTATGCAGAAATTCTGTTTCTGATCTAGAATTTAATTCTTTTTTGAAACGTTATATAATTTTTTCAACAGAGGCGGTACTAAAAGGTTCTAAAACGGTAAATAAGTTCGATTTCTAGACCGAAATTAGTCGTTTTTTGTCAATTAAAGATATTCTAAAAAGGTACTAAAACAGTCGAGACATTTTATCTTCGGTCTATGTAATAAATTTCTTTTCATCGTTGAATTTCTTGCAATCTTGAGAATATGAAAGTGAAAATGGCTTTGAAGAACGTATGAAAAGTGTTCAAAAAGCACAGAAATTCTGTTTCTGGTCTGCGATGTGTCTTTTCTCGATATCTTGGACAATTTTAGGACTAAAAACATCGTGCCAAGTATTGAAATAGGTGGAGGAATTCTATTTCCAGTCTTAAATCATCGATTCATGCAACTGTATACGAATTCGAACTCGAAAAGAGTACAAAAATTCTATTTTAGATATAATATCAGTCTTTTTCATTAAACTACTTCCAAATTTGAGACTAAAAGAGCACAAAATTAGTGTTTTTCAGGCAACTTCATACGATTTCAAGACTGGGAACATTCATAGAGCCTAAAAAAGTTCAGACTTTTTTTTCTGATTTTGAGTTGAGCCTTTTTTTCTCTTTTTTAGAATATTTTGAGTCTAAAGAGACTGGAGAGCATCCAGAAAGTACTGAAACAGTACAGAAATTCCGTTTCTCATTTATTATCAGCTTTTCGTCGCTGTTGAATCGACGCTTTTGCCCCAAAGTTTCATCCTCTCTTCTACAAACCAGATTTTTTGTCCCTCCCAGTAGAAGCGGAGCGAACCCTGGTGGGCGGCTTCGACGATCTCTTACTCGGAGTGGGCTGCGAAATCTTTGGAATGCTCGGAGGTTTTCTCGTCACTTTATCCACGCTGTTGCTGGCCACTGGCACGTTAAACGCGACCAGGTTACGAGCCGTCCGACCCTCTTCTTGGATCAGGAGCCTGACATCAGCCATTTTCTCATTCAAACCTGCGATTGGGATTAAGAATAGAGCGAATTACGTAGCGATTAAAACAGAATTTTCGATCGTAGGTTAGGTTAAGTCAGGTTAGGAATTTCAAATCGCGATTTGATTTGTTCTTCGGACTTTTTGGTGATTATCATCGTTCAATTTCAGTGTTTATTGATTATATTCATGCAAATTAAATGCTTAAATGAGGTAAATTCAACAATGCCTGTATTTCTGGCTGCGTGTTGTCAAGTTTGTTTTGATAAACAAGCTCACGTTCTCACATTCTATACTCTAATTAATTGACAGGATCAATTTATCCAACGTGTATAAATACCTGGTTAATTATCAGAGATGAATGGCAACGAAGATTCGAAGACGAACGTGATAATTCAGTCATTTGAACAATCGCTCGTAAACATTAGTTCGACGATTATCATTCTACGTATTTACACGAGACGGTCATAAAAACTTTTGACGTTTCAAATCTGATTGTTATGATGCTTTTCTCGTGTCCTTTTTCCCTCTTTGAATTCAACTGTTTTTATTATATGTCATTCTATCCTATCTTCGTTTCTTTAGTTCGTTCGTTATGTAATTGTTTTGTATTCAAATTCCTCTATTTTCGAACTATGACAATATTGACAGTTGAAGAACGGTGGGAATGTGGGATCGACTGTCTTTTTTTTCTACTTCTTTCAAAAACAAAGGAGCCTCTCTGTCTCTAGGCCGTGGCTGGTCCTTCGTAATCACGCAGTCGGTAAGGCATGCGATAATCTGCTTTATCCGCGGACGGTAGATTTGGCTATTCTATAGGGTGGCTCAAATAAGGATCGTTTCGTCACATTCAATCTGAATTCTGAATGCAGTCATCTCCGACTTCTTTTTTCACCGCACTGGACGTTGGAAAATTAAACCTTCAATTTTTTCATTTTATTTTTTCCCCAAAACGAGCCTTAAACGTCAAAACACGATATTCTGAATATTACCGATTTTTCATTCATTAAGGTGAAATGAAAGTCACGTGACCTCGATATGATTTACACTTGGAATTTTCAAACGCTATTTTCTCAGCCAAAACACATTCGATTGATGTGAAATTGATATCAGTGACGTAGAAAAACTTAATGAAGGGCCTGCCAATCGTGGATTTTCGAATATCGAAAGACATGATCAGAATTTTGTGTAACAATATCGTTCTGTAACCCAAGGAGGTGCTGCCCCTCGTGGAGAGAGGCAGCACTTCCTTAGATTACAGAACAATATTGTTAAAAAAAAACTGTTATTACGTCGCGATTTTCGAGAATCCAAGATTGGCAGGCCCTTGATTAAGTTTTTCTACGTCATTGATATCAATTTCACATCAATCGAATGTGTTTTGGCTGAGAAAATAGCGTTTGAAAATTCCAAGTGTAAATCATATCGAGGTCACGTGACTTTCATTTCACCTTAAGGGGATGTTGTATTCGATTTTTACCGACACTTAGATTTCTCCAAATATCTCAGCCCACGGAACTAAATCTGAAAAAATAGGTTCTTAGCGGAATTCCACATGCAATCCTGAAGAAATACGTGCGAAAATGTTTCAGTTTCACGCAAAAATAAAGAAATGGCATGAACATAGTACTTTCGTTGAGTTCGTGCCATTTCGTAATTTTTGCGTGAAACTGAAATATTTTTGCATTCATTTGTTCGGAATTGCATGTAGAATCCCGCCAAGAATCTATTTTTTGGGGATTTAGTTCCGTGGGCTGAGATATCTGAAGATGTCTGAGTGTAGGTAAAAAAATCGAGTACCGCACCCCCTTAATTTTTACGGAAAAAATAGCAATCTGGAAAAACGTACGTGACTCGACAATTTAAGAATTCACGCGGTTCCATAGCAGAAATGATCATTTTAGGTATCCGAATGATACGATTGGTCGAAAATATAATAAATATCGATAATATAAAATAGATCGCAAGATTCTGACTTCCAAGCATTGATTGTGAGAAAAAAAAGCCATGTGGACCTTCTCGAGCGAAAATTGCATGTGCTGAAAATGAGAAAAATACAGAAAAAATTATTTTTAGTATACTACACATGGGCCTCATTTAGAAAGGACTTGCCCATAATTGTGAACATGATTGTGTAATTGAAATATTGACATCAATTTTTTAACTCCTCGGTATTATAAAAAGAAAATATAAAAATGAAGAAATGGCTCTACGAAATTAATGTTCATGCCATTTCTTCATATTTGCATGAATCTGAAATATTTTCGCATCTATTTGTTCGGAATTGCATGTAGAATTCCGCTCAGAATTTATTTACCGGGATTATAATATCCGAGTGTCGGTAAAAATCGAGTACAACACCGCCTCAAGTCATCTTGAAGTCGACGGCCGGTAAGTCAGGATATTCTACTTGACCGACAGAATAAATTACCGACACACTCATACATCGTTCACACCAGTAAAACAGTGCCAATGAGGAAAAGTATATATTATAAAAATTAGAATTAGAATATACCTGAATAAAATGAATTCCAAGAACGAGCAGACAACATAATTTTGTCGTATCTGTTTGTTAAATTTTAGTCAAAATCTCATCCAAATAAACCGACGCTATCTGACTTCCGTAGTAAACCACATGGTGGCTCCACCTAGCCACTGCGACATGAAGTGCGCCGGAGTTTAGTGGCTCTAAGGAGTTGAAGGAGTGAATATTGAAAAAAAAGAAAAGAGTAGCGAACCTAAACGATCACCGAATAAAAAGACTGGAGAGACGGCGGGGACGGGATTTTAGATCGAGATACACGACCGAGGACGAGGATAACTAGGATTATAACAGAACATCGTTGTTAATTAACAATATAGTAATATAAAAAAGAGAAAAAAAGGAGCTCTAATACTCCTCTTTGTATCGAACAAAACAAGCTGAACAAATCAATTGATAATAAAATTAATAGAAATAAAACGTGTGCGTGATTCGCAAGAATTAATAAATCACCATCGAAGAATATTAAATACATGAAACAATAATTTATTGTGCATGAATAATACAATCATCGGGGTATAATAAACTGCCAACGTCGTTGCGGTCTACATCGTCGCGTTCTAACGCAGGTATGTATGTTACATACGTCAGTTGTAGATAGATACCGAACTACGAACAAGATTAACTCTCTACCACTTTCTCCACGTAATTATTATTCCATCTCACTCACTTATTCGATACAATACATGTAATCCTTTTGTCGCGCTTATTGGATATAAAGAAATCTCACAGATTCCAACGATCAAGAGCCGCGAGCCTCGCGGTACCGGGGCGACAATTATAATTGACATAAAGGAACGTCTGTGTGTATCTACTGTGTCCTTTGTTTTTTCTTACTTCTTTTTTTTATTCTCAAATTTAATTCGTCCACTCGCAGTATGGACTGTATACAGAAGAAGAAAAAACAAAGTACAAACAAAAGAAACCCGGTAAGCGAGGTGAGGCAGAGAGACTAGAGAGGCGTAAAAAAAAAAAGAAAGTAGAAATTTAGTTGTTAAAAATCGTGGCGAATCACTTGAGAAACGATCGAAGTGTTTTAAATACATAAATCGAAATAGAATCGGAGGCGAGGAAAAATAACCGTTCGTCGAAATACACACACACACACACACACACACAGATACGGACGGACGGATTACAGACACACGGACGTTAAATCACTGCGAGTGTTTCTCTCGTCTCGACGTCGCTACCTACCTACGGGGTGACGCGGTCATAATCATAATTTCTTCGTTTTTGTTTTAACTCCGTCTTTTTTTTTTTACAATCGCACACAACAATCTGCAGAGTGGTCTGTGCACGCGTGTATTTCAATAGAAACAAAAAAGAATACGGAAAATATTCTCCACGTATGTATGCGTCCACAATGAAGCGATTAGATAGCCGCTAGATAGACGATTACAATAATTATTATCGTTAACATGTAGAAACAATGGTCAAACGCTCCCTTATCTCGCTTGAATCTCATTTCTTTGTTTTTGAGTCTTCAGTCGATAAAAATCGGGCTGACCTAACCTAACACAAACTAACCTATAAGTTTGAAAGTCTGTCTCAATATTTTGTAGGTTATTTATTCCAATATTTAAAAAACTGTTTTTTTTTCCTTTTTTGCTTGTTTTAGGACGAAAGATTGTTACCATTTTTTTTTTTTTTTTATTGATTTCAGAATCTGCGTCGGGTGATTTTCTCGATCCCCGATATCACCGATTGTACGATAGCCGCGAGGAAATAATAATAATGGCGGCGTTGCCACGGCGTATAATAAAGGAGACGCAGAGACTGATGCAGGAGCCAGTTCCTGGGATCAGCGCCGTACCAGACGATTCTAACGCTAGATATTTTCACGTGATTGTAACCGGTCCCGAGGACTCGCCTTTTGAGGGCGGACTATTTAAACTTGAGTTATTTTTACCTGAGGATTATCCAATGTCCGCACCCAAAGTTAGATTTATTACTAAAATATATCATCCAAATATAGACAGGTAAATATCAGACGGAATCGGGATCGAGGTAGCGATCAGAGGGAGCAGCCGAAGGCGTGACGTCATGGAAACGACGCAGTCCGACAAGGGAATCAAAAGTCTGACGAGGTTGAAGCTCGTAACGGAACGGAATGTCGAATTTTCAACTAGATAAGAAGATTTGAGATTGAAAATTCCGTTCTTCCGCACATAAATTCGAGATATCTTCGAGTTTTATTAGATATTGTAGAATATCTGGAGATTTTAGTTAATTTTATAATAATTTAGTACGTTTTCAGCGATATATGATAAGATTTGATGACAAAGAAGGAAGTTTTATACATTAAGAAAAGAAAAAAGAAAATCAAATTCCCACGAGATCATTACGTTTCTTATTCATAGAATCATCATATCATCAAATTTTGTTTCACTTTTACAAATTCAAGTTTAAATACTAAAATGCACAACTTTTTCCAATCATCTCGTTCTAACGTTGCGAGCCTCAATCCCACAATCTTCTCTACAATTTTACAAAAAGTTGGAACCAGTGACTTCAGCAGTTTCGTTGATAACTCTGACCGCTACCTCAAGCTCCATAAGATTAATAACGGATATAGAATTGGTGTAGAATTACTGCAGCGATTTTTGTTCTATTCGTCACCAATCAGGGAATCAATGTTTTCTCGCTTCACAGGAATTACTGAACGGATATGAATATTTATCAACGAGATAACGAAACAAACACACAAAAAAAGAGTGTCGATACAATAATATTAATGTATTTCTCTTTGCAGAGTTTTTGGAACAAAGAGAAACAAAACACTATTTTTTTTTATCATCACAAAAATGAACTACAACTCTTTTCATCTTGATATAAGATGTAAAATTCGTACTATTCTGTTTTCCCAAGAAACAAGAAAAAGAACAGATAAAATATCTAAAAATTTGAAAATTCTGAAACGCTAGTTCTGAGAAACACTGTGGAAAAAACTTCCTTAGCTTTGGATGTTACATGAATTACAAATTTTTCTAACTAAAGTCAAGGAAAAAGGAACGAAAAAATTCTATAATCCCATTTTTATCGAGTTAAAGGGGAAAAATGTAACGAAAAACTACAAGAAACTTGTAGACTTTTTATTTTCGTACGATACCAATTCTATTTCCTCGTTCTTCCACGATTTAAAATGATATAGTTTCCATAAATGTTGACCGTTACGTTCCAGACTGGGTAGAATCTGCTTGGACATATTGAAAGACAAGTGGAGTCCGGCTCTGCAGATAAGAACGGTTCTATTATCGATACAGGCTTTACTAAGCGCACCAAATCCCGACGACCCACTGGCAAACGATGTCGCAGAATTATGGAAAGTCAACGAGGGAGAAGCGATACGTAATGCCAAAGAATGGACGCGCAGATACGCTATGGACAACTGATGATCTCAATCAAATATCTCATTAATCGTCCAACATAAGAAGAAAAACAGAAAAAAAAAATAATAATGATAACAAATCTTTTCGAATAAGGAGAGTCTGTCCGCCTTGCCTGACTGCTGTCTGAACAAAAATTACATCTCGTTGCTTTTATCCTCTTAGTTATTTTACCCCCCCTTGTTTCGTTCCAAAGTTTCCTGACCTTTAACAGAGGCAGAAAAAAAAAACATGAAATTGGAAGCACTGACCTATTTCCATCGATTGAAATTCTAGAAATTTTGATGATTCCAGTGCGAAGAAGCAATTCGTTCTTCTATTTCTGTTCCATACTTCTCTCTACTTTCACGCTTGATGAATATTTTCAGCCACGCAAGACAATAGACACGTACTACTGTTATTTTTAATTTAATTACGCAAAATAGGAATAAAGTAAAAAAAAAAAAAA
>JAFFZH010012976.1:0-17266 GCA_018420115.1 Euura saliciscinereae
AAAAAAAAAAAAAAAACGAAAATTGTGATTTTCCGAGGGTCTCGCGTTGCGGAGATAAGCGACGAATGGAACAGATATCAAAGCCGAGTTTTCTGGCCATTCTGAAATCACCTGAATCACAGAGCAGCGACTGTGTTATCTCGGTAGGAGCAACTCGTTGCTATTCCATGCGGGGTTTCTGAGATTTAAAAATACTCGTTTTCGAGCCTGGATCCAACGGTTACGACTTTAATATTTTAACTTGTTATTCCCAACTGCTACATAACCCGGAAATACTATCTGCATCGGAATTTTTTTTCGCTAATCGTAAATCCCCGTTTCATGTTGCGATTTTAATCTATAACCCGATAAATCCATCCGCATTGCGGACTCCTGATCACACGTGGAATAGCGTAGGTACGGAGAAGGGTCGTCCTGTTCGTGCGCTATACAAGCAACAACGATGACTAGAACAGCCCATATTTACACCCCGACCAAGTTTACCAAGGGTTATAGGGTGATAGCGATTCAGGGTACCAAGAACACGTGACTCAATCCCTTTCGAATTTCGTGTTTCCATCCCAGCTGATAACCGTATCGTGGTTTACGCTGTAGACCATCCCCACGTCTTCAGCGTCTCTTCTTCTTCCGTTATCAGCGACAATAATCTCGACTTACGTGTTTTGCCACTTCATGCTCCTCGTCGTGGTCAATTAATTCTCCAGTCTGCGGTTTTCCTCGATTGTCCGATGCGCTTAAAGGTCAGGTAGAGAAATACCGTCTTCCTACGCAAGACAGTGAAATACACTCAACGAGCGGGACTCGCATCTCATACTTCGAATTGGTTTTTGGAGAGAAGGACCCTATTTCACTCCAAGCAGAAGACGAGAGTGACTTGATATGGCAGGAATCTCGTGTTCCATTGTCAATAATCCTCTCAAGGTCCCCCCTTTCACGTAGGTAGACTCTCGAAGTTTCCCCTCCGGCAAAATACACGGTGAGGTTCACATCAGGAACCATTTAGCAGAATTTCGATTCGGAATAGCTGGATGATCAAATGAACGTTCTGTCATGGCTGATGCCAGCTCTTCAGAATAAATTAAACCGGCAATTGTTCATGGTTTGAAACATGTTGATGAACTTAAGGAAGTTCTCTCCTCTCTAGCATCATAATTCGGTTTGAAAGCTCGTCTGTTTGGAGTGAAAGGAGATCGTTTCAAACGTTACAAAACTCAGGACTCTGGATGAATGTTTGCAACAATACAGAGAAAAAAATTCGATCGTGGCAAATCCAATTAGTCAGAATGAATGATCGCGACCGTATTTGATCCTGATTTGAAAGAGATTAACACGATCGCTTGTTCGGGGATTTAGTCAATTGACAGAAACCGGGGATTCATGGTTTAATGTCCAATTTGGTCCCTCGCCGCGATACTCCCTTTTTACCGCATCGTTCACACCGCAGTGATTTCAATAATCGCGTTCGTAGGATTGATCCGGTTGCCGTCCCTTTCCGAATCGGGATACCATTGAACAATTCTGAATCCTGGATCCGGGGGCGGTCACATCCGAGAATTCAGTATCACTTCACTGCTGCCAACGATACTGTCAAAAGTCGGGACCCGATCTCTCACTACTCCAAAGTTGAAGGTCATCCACAAAGAGCATGCAATAATGTCCTAGCTGAGTGAGGTCACAGTGTAGCAGGGAGCACTGTGTCCGAGGAAGTGGAGTGGGTTGAGACTGTCAGGAAAAGCGACATCTGTGCAGACGTCCCTATAGACGGAACCACTCGACCCTTGGTCCTTCAGAGAAAACAACTCCTGGGTAGAATCATAGCCTCGTGGAGGAGGCTCGAATCGATCCCCGTAATTCCCCTCATTCGGTGTTGGATGTTTACTATCGGTTTCCGTACCTATATCTCATCGGAATGTCACAGGTGCCGCAGAACTTTTACCGAGTTACCGACAGTAAATGTCACAGCGAATAAATCCGAGGGTCTGGAATTGGTTCTGATTAGGTGAAAACATTTTTTCCCCGGACATGTTGTGGTAGCATTTATGTTATTTTTTCCAGTCGTTTTTATGCCAGAAAGGATCTGATCCGATTCACTGGAACGGAACAAGGCGATTCCATTCGCTTTCTTGAACCCTTCGAGCTCTTAATTGTCAACCCAAAGTTCACATCCCACTGGTAGTATGCAGTAGCCACGTGACGTATGTATCCAGACAATTGCCAAAGATATTCATTGAAGATGGTATTTCATGCGAGGCACTGAGCCAACAGCGGGGAAAGACAAACGCAAAATGGGTTCATGAATATGCATCTAGCGTTTGGCTTTCTATTTATGCAAAGGTACCCATATTTTCTGAAACAGTGGAAACCTCCTGGTTCTCCACTATCCGTTTCTAGAATATACTTAAGAGTACCAGAGTGTCTCCTTCGCTTCATTTTCATTTAGCTTAGTTTTCCTTTCGTGTGTATAATTTTCTCGACATCTTAATCCTATTATCTTCCATCTTTATATCTTCAAGTTTAACATCTCCCCCGCACAGTGACTATCTCGAACACCGCAATAACATTACCATCCTATCTACCAACGCTCGTGAAATCTAATTGAGAGTGATTCACCGATGATTGATGAAAATCGTTCACGTATAGAAGATTACTTTGACCTTTGCTCACTCAGCCGCGATCAGTATTTCGATATTTTATGCGTCAACGATTCAAATCTGGTATCGGTACCCGGGGCGATAACTTTAAATTGACAAAGTTTGTGAATTTTTGGAGACAACTTCGAGGGAACCATTTTTTTTCTCTTTCTCGGCTATATAATCCGGCTGGAAATCGAAGTATTTTTAATTCGATTTGAATCTCGAGGGGGAAAGATGTAGAAAAAAAGAAATGGTGCCCGTGTCAACAATATTTACGACTCATCATAAATTCGAAATCGTCTATCTTACTCCAGTTTTAATACTCAATCAAATCAGATTCGTTCCTCTGTAGCACTGTGGATAGAGTTCTCTATTTACAGAAAATGGAACTCTAGATTTTTTGAACAGTGACGTAGTTTCTCATTCTCTCATTTTATATCAAGGATCAAGGATAAGGTAGGAAGGCAAAAAAAATGAGATGTCTGATTGTTTTCCCTCGAAGCTTACGTAAAACTAGCATCTAAAAATACTATAAATTTTCTCCATTCAAACTTCGCTACCGAATCTATATACCTATATACGTATCTGTGATAAGCCCAAGAAACGAACGACTGAGACTCTCGTTCGCTTGTGGAGCTTTTCACCGTATGCATTACCCACCTGATTTTCTCTCGCCGTCTCCAATACGATTCCACCCCCTCTATACCTACCCTCAAACTGCGGTTTCCAAATAATTCATATATATTCATTAAAAAACGGCCGATTTAAACGGAATTAGGTCCTGAAATGAAAGAACATTTAAAAAGATTGAAATAAAACGGACCAACTTCTGGGATTCGAGTTTGAATTCGTCCGTTTGGTGATCATTTTCCAGTTCCATGAACGAGCTTCTCTTATCACGTGCTTCGTGCATTTATACCTTTGGTAGATCCTATCGGTTGGTTATGACATGTTGATGTAATTTCCTCTGGGGTTTTGTGCACCAGAGTATATCTGTTACTCCATCCTCACGATTAAGGACTAGGTCAATTTTATTCCCAAGGCAATGCAGCGTGCAGTCAGAGAACTTCTAGAAATACATCCTCGAGAGATTTCTGCCTTTACTTCCTCAAGGAGAATTTTAACTCATTGCTTGCCTCCTCGAGTCTGGTTTTCTACCTGCAGTGCAGCTGTGAGACAGACAACATCTGCCTCGAGGGTTTTCTATCTAATTGGCATATTCGTTTGTAACCTACGAGTTACATAATTGGATGTATAATATATAACGAGCCGAAGCCGGGGATCTTCATTCGGAATTGAGGTCTTAATTAACTACAGGGTTGAACAAGAAACGAAACTTCAATATCGAGGTTGTGATCCTTCGGTCGGAAATTCAGGCAGTCAGCATGCGAGCATCGTGGAATAAGTAGTTGGATTCAAGGTCTGGTACGAAAAAGCGACATGTCCCATTAATTCCACGCCGATATCCACCGCAATTGCCTAACGAAAACGGTAAATTAGGAGGGTAGATGGTAGATAAGGTTTAATAGAACCCTATCTCACGCTGGTCCCTAGCCTTCCCAATTTCCAGGATTTAGCTTCTTCCATAGATCGCTAAAATTCTACTTATATCCACCGTTCCGATATGGATCCCGAATCCAACCACACATAGGGTGCATTTCCAACGCTGATTCTGACGTTAAGTACAAGCTAGCGTGAGTGCAGAGTAAACCTCCACTCTACGTGGAACTAAATTTAATTACCCAACCAGAGAGAAACGCGGCATCTTAGCCATTCAACCATTCGCCAGTTTCATCCCGATCGTCTCTAGCCCCCGGATCGAGGACCTTCCGGGTTATCAACGAAATTGCAAACCGTTGGGGTGTGTTAGCAATTTGTTCCTCCGGGTCTAATTCCTAGCGGTTAAGTTCAACGATCCTAATTCGTTTTCATCCCTAGGAGGTCAAACTTCCCTCGAATTGTGCACCGAGTGCGGAAAGTAGAGCCTCGGCGACTTGCGCATGCGCCAACTTTTCTTCGTCTTTGTTGGTCTCGAATTGGCGCACGGTACATGGAATTCAAATTTTCATGGGGTTTATAGCCGTGAAGATGAGCAGATTTTTCGATTCCGGTGTGGATTAAAGATCGTGGCCAGTAATTGTCGAGGAATAGGTTTACTTCCATAGGAATTCGGTAACGATTTTATTGTAAAAGTTTCGTAGAAAGAGCGTTATCCACGAATCCAATTACTGGTAGTGTCAGGAGAGCTGCGACCGAATTGAGGCGAGGATAACGACATTGCGAGTAAAGCGATAAATTCCCTCCTTCTACCTGCCGAATGCCTATTATTTCTAACCAATATGGCACCCCCGAATCCTATTATTTCCTCTCCTGCCCTTATCTCTCTACCCGATACAGGGTACCTCGAAATATTCTACTCCATCAAGGTATTACATTAGATTCAACTCTGAACTGAATTATAACTTTCCATATAAGGATGTTCCTCCACTCAGAATTTTAATTCAACAAAAAACTACTACTACACGAGGTATGTAGAAAATGAAATTTATTTTCAGGCTGTAAATTGTAGTGATTTATTATCTCAGCTCACGTCACATCGCCCGAATCCCTGAACCCCAATGAATAAGGTATGGGCTGGGATATTGTCTGTCGCTTAGATTTTACATATTAAATTTTCACCGCTTGGTATTTCATCAACCTTTGATTATGTCGAGTCAATTTTACAGTCTGATTCGACGAACGAGTTCGATGGCTTCTAATAACGATCCCCTCATGCAATATTTCACAGATCCTCAACCAAATGATACACGGATCAATTTCTGTCCCATGGACGAGGAATTTTCCGTTTGCATCCATCTCGATTCAAAGGATGCATCAACTTTATTCTACGAATTGAGAACTCGATAAATGACACAGCATTCACGTCGATTCGGAAACGCGGTCCGAACATCGAATGTCGATACTCTACCACCAATTAACGGAGCTTCTGTAGCTGTTAAATACGCTGTTGAACTCGTATTTGTTCACTGATCAATGTCCGTTGCCAAAGAGCCACCCTTCGAGAGCCACCCCACAAAAAAATTGGTGAAAATCAGTTGAAATCGTTTAAACCCACTAAATGACTCGTACACTGAAATTCCGAGTGAATAATCTTCCGACTGATGGAGTTAGGTGCCTCCATGTTGTGCCTCAACCTTGGTTTGTATTTGCTTTGCGTTTGGTACCGTCTTGGATTGCCACTTGCCAGTTCGAAGTTCACCCTTGGACTAGGGGGCGCGAATTTCACTGTACAACTTAGACACGAGGGTGTATTTACCCAGTAAGACTAACCGAGAGGCGAAATCCTCGGGGAAAACAAAGTTCATCTGCGATACATGTAAACTTTAACCATGGTCACAGATTGTCTCCGTCGAGGACTCCGGAAATAATATCAGCGAGAGCGAAAATCCTGTATTCTATTACCGCTAGAAGATGGCTATATGTGAAACGGTAACAGAGAGCGGAGTAAAACCAATAGAGGGTTTCAAAAGTAATATAATATTACGTAACAAGGTATAACAGCGATATAGAAACATCGATAGAACAGTCATCCACGTTAAAAGTTCAATTTGAGTGCGTGATCGGATTTTGTCGAGTAGAAAGTCTTCGTCGAGAGACACAGATAGTAATAATATCAGTGAAAAAAAAAACTTACAGTACTCACGGATGTGGAAAGAGGAGAAAATATCAGGTACCATGGCTAGAAACATTCCCATTGTGTCTCTGAAGTCTTTATCAATCTCGGCAATATTTTTTTTTTCATTTGCAGAACATCGAGAGGCCATTTTTATTCACTTTCTGATTGAAAAATTGCTTTGAAAGCTTTTTATGATGACAATCTGATCAGCGAAATAATTTGCAATCGTGTGAAAAGTCTCTTCGGAATTCGCTTTGAACTGCTTGACTAGCAGTCGGTCTTTTCTTCAATCATTCCAGACATAACTGAATCGCATTGTAATCGATTTATCAGATTCTGTATATTGTGATGAGATTCTTCTTTTCCAGCGTATTAGGGTATCGTTCGTCATCGTCAGCTTCTCACATTTCGAGACATTATCGATTCCAGAATTGTATCAATTCTCCACGGAGCGTTGCAGCAAAGCCAATAAACGATATCGTTTCGCAATCGATAAACGGTATCTAGACTAATGGCCATTTTTGGTCGACAGGTTTGGAGAACCTTGAAGATGACGTTAAATTCCTGTAGTAGAAACCATCGAGTTGATGAACTCATTCTATTATACCTATTATTGCTAGAATTTCTGAAATTATCTACGATATTCCAATGCTGATAACTGATAAAAAAAACTATATTGAATTGTTCGAAAAATATCGGCGTGTGAAAATAAACCGGAATAGAATCGGCATCAATTATTAGTCTGTTTGGCTACTCGCATGATCATTATTCGCATTATCTTTCGCATCAAGATAACGCAAACATGTCTGTAGCTATATATATAGCTAAATTTTGCTCGTTTCATTGTCGTTGGTCTCAGTGCGTGAACTATAAAAAAAAGATTGCCACGTACTTTAGCTTCGGTTAGCTTTAGCCTAATGCGCGTTAGCGTTTAAAGCAAACCGTACAAATTTCGGATAACCCAGCTCTGAATGATTGAACTGGCTTCCGCTGTATAAGTCGCGATTTCGGTCTCTTGAGTTTCTCACTGGTTTTGCGGTACTCTTAGCACCTAATGAGCGAAAATGTTACTCTTACTACCAGCTCTTATCTTGCACGGTCTTCTGCTTTTGACCAACGCAGCATCAATCAAGGACTATCCTTGGGTGGTAAGTAACACGTTATATCTTGATGAACGTAAACCACATTTTTGGCTTCATTGTCTATTTCGAAAATCGAGCTTGCAGTCGTATGCTCGATGATTGTGAGACAAAGGCACAGCTTCGAGACTTCGTGTTACATTTAACGAACTTGGAAAGTCATTACTTTGAAAAACTGGAGAGAATCTTATCAGTAGTGTTTCGGGTTCGATGGATAATGATACCCCAAGGGAGGGTGACTACCTAATTGGCTCCGACATCACATTATCTAAATGATTCATTGGATTTTTGTGACAGGTTGCGATATATCGGACCGAATCTTTTAAGCCAACAAAGCTTTTGTGTGGCGGTACCGTTATCAGTCATCGGTCGGTTTTGACGACCAGTTCATGCTTGCTAGCGACGGAATCCAACGAAATTATGGTAAAGGCAGCATCGCAAGACCTCACGGATGGTCTGGGGGAATGGTACGATGCCAAGAGTATATTCACTCATCCAAAGTGGGTCAAGTATTTGGTCTTATTCAGTTCATTATTTTATGCCTATGATTATGACTATTGTGCCTGCTTCACTTTACTTTGTAGTGCCACACTCGACAGCCTGCATTGGGTAAACGACATCGGTCTGATTTTTATACTTAGACATTTCGGGCCTAACGTGAAGCCAATACCCCTGACCGTGGTTCCAGTAGATAGAGCGATGCAGATCGACCTGCAAGGCTACGGCACAATTTTTCCTCACTTCAATGACAATCGCACAAAATTCATGTCCCAAACGTTGTTTATTCAGCCTCATGAAATCTGTGAAGACCAGAGTGAAAATATTTTTCATATTCGTCAACGATTAGACCACTATCAGAGGTGTACCATAGACCCAAATAGGAACCTGGCTCATAGCGATTGTATTATGACCGTCGGTGGTCCTGTGACGATATGTGAGTTATGGTTTACGGAAATATCTTCAATTTTATCTCGAACACGGTTGATTTCCGTTATGTTATAATTTCAGGCGGTTTATTGGTCGGTGTCGTATCGTGGGGATCAACCTGCAAAGAAAAAGACACACCAATACTTTTCACTGAGGTGGCTTGGTACAATGAATGGATCTACGATGTCACGAAATCGGTACGCTACGAAGATTGAAAGACCCGTGTACAGGATGAAGAAGGAATTTCAATTGAATAACGAAAAATAGATACAATATTCGACTTTCCCAAATATCTGATTTGAGGTTTTCAAATTCGTCTTCCGGAAAATGTAATCACTGTATGAGAACAGTATTCGCATTATTTTTCCTATCCTTGCCTCCCTCCTTTTTCGATCATGCCAGCGTAAAATATAGGCAGCGTCCTCCACGTAGGGAAAAGTTACATTGGCTACCATTGACTTCCCAATGGAGCTCTAATGGTAACATCACCCAAATCAATGGCACCATTGCCTTTCACCCAAAGGCAATGTATGGCAAAATTTCATTTGCAAATGGCAAAGTATAATGGCATAAGCTGCACCATTCAATTACCATTTGAATGAAATCATGTCAACGCCATTGTCGAATGGTACTTCCCAATGGAATTGATTGTGCCATTGGTTTGCCACTGCAATGGATTTCTACAAACTCCATTGTCGAATGGTAATGTCCAATGGAAGTAATTGTGCCATTGGTTTGCCAGTGTAATGACGTTAATTAAACTCCATTATTGAATGGCAATATCTAATGAATATAATCGCACCAGTGGTTTGCCAGTGCAATGGAGTTGAATGTGAAATCTTTCGATCAGGCCCCGGTTTTTTAGTTATTCACCAAGGACACAAGAAGTAACGTCAGCTAGTACATTGCACGACCAGCATTGCCCAGCATGATTAAAAAACCAAAGAACTACGTGACAGTATCTTCATCCTGCCGAAGCCTGGTCAAGTCATTCCTACGTCTTCAGTAGAGGCACGATGATTTTTATTGACTGGTAGAGGCAGCTGCCTGTAACTTTCATTTTAATCACGAATTCAGTTACGTGATTTGTCAATTTCGAGTCGACATAATCGGAGCTCGATTTTTTGTTCGAAACGAAATCTCTTTTTCGTTTTGAGTTTATCTCTCTATGTTATATATCGCTGTCACCCTCGTATAATTTATAAATCCCCAAAACTGACGGTTCATTTGTTCATGGCGTGTGATTGACGGTCTGATCTCGTTTATATTGGTACCGTTGTCTGATTTCGCATGTGTCAGGGAAGGCCTAACATTGAAATACGGTATCCCCTTGATCTGGCTTTCCTTAAACTCATCGGGTTCAGGTCGGGGTCCGATCAGGCAAGTAACACTTCAACCGATAATAGCTAATCAGGGAATTCTGGTCGGCAAGCCAAACTATGCTGGTAATGACCTACTTGACGAAGCCATATTTCACTCAAATTTAGGCCTAATGACGTTATGCAGGAGTGTCGTTAGTGGCATCCAAACAGTAAAAAATAAGACAATGCGCTTCAGCTTCGGTTTGCTTGTGCCTAATGCGCGTTAGCACTTAAAACAAAGCGTACAAAATTCTGATAACCAAACTATGAATGATTGAACATGCTTCCACGGTATAAGGTGCGATTTCACTCTCTTAGGTTTGCCGCTGTTTTCAAAATGTTATTGCATTTTGATTACCTATAGAAACGACCGCCTTTCCTCGAGTTCCTATCAGAAAAAAATCAAATAACAGCACACAATTCATCACTGGAACACATAAGGAAATAGCATGAAGTCATACGAAGTCGTTCGACTCGAAAAGACTCTTAGGTCTTGAAGGTATGAATGAACCATGTAGTAGGTCGTACGTAATCATAGGTCGTGTGTGTTTGATTAGTGGCTAGCCCAACTGTTGTTGGGTTTTGACTAAGGAAGTTGACAACATGAGCATCATCACAACAATATCCTCACGTAGTAGGTACTTATTAAGGGGAAACTCCCTGCGCCTCGAAGGATAGTAATGATAATAATAACCACTACCCGCAACCGAGTGGGTATGTTCCCAGAAGCTGCTTAAAGCTTGTGCCGGGGTGAGGGAGAGAAGGTCAGTCAGTAACCATCATTAGGCATTTGGGGCCGACTTAAGGTGTTCTATAGGAACATCCACATTCGATGTAGGCTGTTGATTTTCGGATATATCAATACTTCTCGTAGATGTGTCCGGATAAAATTGTTCGATCTACGGAACCGCGAAGCGTTACTTCTGAGGATTTCAAAGAGAAGATACACTGACTGCTCCGAACATCTAATTCCATAGTTTTTTGATCCACATTTTCTTTTTCACTCTCGTATTATGAAGGAATAAGTACCATACCTACATTCTGACGTACTGAGTTTCGGTCCAGTTATTGACCTCTACCAGTAAAAGTAACGTCGATAAACTATACGTGAGTCGTGATCAGCACTGCTTGGCAAAGTTAATTGCAGCTCGTTCGAGTTATCAGAGAATTGCTTTAGCCATCGGGTGAACACTTTGTCGAATGGTATCTATTACTTCATCGAGGTCGAGTGATACTACAACCAACGACTGATTTTTACAACGTTGACAGGGTTTCTGCTCTTCAAAGAGATGAGTGCTAATAAAGGTTTGTCCGTTTCGATGAACGTTGGACTCCTGAGAATCCAGCTCATATTCTTATTTAATCACATGAAACGCTTCCACATCATTTTCCAAATAGTTTCGTGAACCATTTCATGGCGTTTAACCGACGTTCTGTGAGATTTCAGCCCTCACTTACTCCACGACCATTACACGATGATATCTCACAATTATTTTATAATAGACGTCGCAAATATTCCACGAGTGGAAACCCGCTCGTGTACGTCCCTGCAGCCTTGGGTTGACAATAATAAAGTAAAAATTTCATCCAACCGCCGCTGTTTCACCGCGATAAAGAGCTCTCCATGCTAAAGCTGTACGAGTGTGGTTTGCTAAACACGTGGCAAATAAATCACGCAAGATATAGTAGCGAATGTGTCGTGTAGCGCATGCAGAAATACCGATCGAAACGATTCGCAAGATGATAGATAACCGAAAAAAAGTTATAACTTCTAACGCACAGGGGATGAAGATCAGTTTTTTCAGCATCCTCCTTTTCAATTAAAAGACTAAACCAGTGGGGGGGTGTCGGACTGGCGTCTGTAGCTGAGAACGAATTAACTTAGGAAGTGAATATATGGGATGTAGGTGAAGGGCACCGTGGATTTCACCGGGGGTGAGACGTTTGCAAAAAATAAGTAACGGGGTTCGAACCGGTTTGGGGAATCCCCAAGGAAATGGAGTTAGCCCCCCCCCCCCAAAGCCTGAAGGCAACGGATGAGATGGGCGTTACTCTGGAGTGATGTATGACTGTTGGAGAGTCGAAAATCCAACGTTAGAGAATGAGAGGGATTTGTGTAGGTTCGATGCTGACTCTGTCGAGCCCTTTCTAGCAAGGGGTGAACAAAAAAATCCCCGATATAGGGTGTCACCGGCTGTTTCAATGATGATTTATCGGCTCTGGATGATCTCAGAGATTCGGTTGCTGCTTCATCATTCGACGGGATGAGGGCTCACATTCGTTCTTGTACAGCGTCGATTATACCACCCCGGGTTATTTATACTTGTTGAAATAATAAGACCACCCTCCTCAACCCCGGCTTCGGGGATATTTGGTTGATAAACTGCGCACGACGCAATAACCAACGCAATAAGCGACGCTCCGCGTCTCGATTACTCAACTTTCACCTACCCAAACCCCACCGCGTTAACTCAGAGATAAAACAACCCCCTTAATCTCTACCGTCATCTGGAAGTTACGACAGGTATGCGTAAACCTTTTTAAGCTAAGCTTCCTCCGCATTAATGTGACAGGTCTTACCTCTGAAGCGTGTGAATTCTTCTTCTTTTTTTGTTCAAAAAACGTGCAATATCCGCGTACTAGCGAATAAATCTACGTAAATGTATCAGCCAACCACTCCTAGCAGTATTCAAAATCTGAGGCTATATCTGGAACATTGATTTTCCGAAATTATCATTTTTAATTTCTCGGTAATCGAAATAATTATTATAAAGATTCTATTAGTTTCGAAACTGTTCTACGTAGCTTGATCCTCATTTTGCAGCGGATAATAATCGCATAATCTGCCATCCGTCCCCTGGACTATCGGTGTAATTCACCTCTTCATTATAGGGTACAAAGTACGTAGACCGTACAAGTGTTGAGTTCCTATGGTTTCCCGGTATAATGAGAATTTAGCAGCTGCAGGTAGTACGCGAAATGCAACTGAATGCTAATCACTTTCTAGAATATCCGTATATTCACTGTCTTCTGGTACCGGGACCACTGCCCAGCTCCACCCCCCGCCGGGCAATCTGAAGGGGCCAATTAATTAACCTGTAATTAGCATGCAAATGTGACGTCACGTATCCCCTCACTCTCCGAACAACGTACCACAGTGGACCGTGTACGCAATCTCAGAGAGCGCGGTTGCTGGTTAAATCGCTGACTGCAGTGGACCGCCAAAGGCTACCCCAACGCTGGACCATCGACCACGCAGATGGAAGTTGCGAACGGGGACCGGGGACTCACTTTGATCAGCGGAAGTGATTAACTTGATGAAGCTCGAACCAGCTATTCTCCCACCGCCACCTGTACTGCAGTTCTGCTCCTCGATTATTGGACACAGTTGCATTCAGAGTTCCCACCCAGCCGCTGATTTGTGACGGAGTTCGCATGCGCGGATTGAAGCCCTAGGGCGGAAAGTGGATCACTTGAAAACTGCGCATGCGCCGACTCTTCTTTTTCTCACTGTATTGGTTGAATCATAAATTGAAAACATGATTGTTCAGGAGCCGGTGTTACGGGGAAAAAATCCCCCTGAGATTTTTCACCTTTGACTTTTCATGTTCTGCTTCCAAAATTTTCAGGGGCTGGGTTGGAGCCGGTGCGAGTGAGTTGGAGGAACGTTGATATCTAGAGAGCCGTGTAATGCCGTGATTTCAACTCGGTATGAGGTAGCATCCTGATATTGACGTCTTTGGAAAAGTGAATTACCAAGTCGACTAACTTATATTTGACTTGACACTCGTCGAAGCGAAGCGTGTCATCTAATTAAGAACGAATACGTCGCGAGTTCTGCTACGATTTAATTAGGCTGAATATTAACTCTGATATATTTTCACTGCGGAGGTATCGAACTAATTGTAAATTCAACGTGGATTCAACTTTCATGGCCAAAAAGAGAATGAAAACGTTCAGTTTTCTCTGTTCTGATTGGATTTTCTTCGTTACATTCTTCCGCAAGTTTTTGATGTAAATATTTCATTGATTACATCCGAGGTCGAGATCGTGGAGCGTGTTCGAGGTAAAATGAAACAGAAGCGGTGGGTATGTACGTTTACTGAATTTATAAGAGGGATGAATGAAAAATTCTTCTTGTTATTTTAATCTTTGATCAAATCCAACCGCAATACCGGATGTTGACATTCCGACGGGATCTCTCGAGGCCCTACCTCTCAAATAATGAGTAAAAAAATATATGAATTCTTGAGAATTTAATCAGACGTCAGAGCTAAACCCCAGGATTTTATGAAAGCGGGCAAAATATCGTACCGTGTATTTTGCTGAATAAACAATTTTCCATGAACCGCAAAAATTAATATAGTACCCACGTCAGATGTTGCTCGATTTTCCGATTCGAATATACCACGGAATTCAGACTCTCAAACTCCAAAAGCAAACGAGCCCGCGACTCAACGATCCGTAAAAACGAAAGTATAATGAAGTAATAATAAAACCCCCGGTTCCAGGAGGGATTTCCTCCCTTTCACCACGTCAAAAGTTTATGCAAAATAGTAGATCGTGTGGTAAAGCGACGGTGCTACTGAGCAATTTAGTTCAATCAAAGTCCCCACGCACGGAAATAGCCCCAGTGCGCGCAGTGCAGAAAGTGGAACATTTCCAACTCGCTCATGCGCCTACTCTTCTTTTTCTTCTCTTTTCACTGTATCAAGTAATAAACGACCCAGTTTCTGACACAGGGTTTTCAGTTGAGGTTATTCTCTTTTAAATCATAAATTGATCCTTCTTGGACAAGAAATGATCATGTTTTCAATCTATAATTCAAAATATCATTTCATATTCTACAATCTGTAAGAGACTATAATTATTATGGACGGAGTTTCTGCGGATTCATCCGATGTCGCAGTTTCTGACACTCGGCTAGCCACAGCTAGTTCAGTGTCTTCAAGTGGGTTAATTGAATAATTATGAGATCAGAGCCTACAATTATCATAAAAGCAACAGATATCATGTTCATACGAAACAAGTCGAAAGGCTCTGAGATATTTCTTTATGAAAAAACCTTTGAGGTTATGTCGTAGATCCTGGGCTGAGAAACTGCGACGATCCGAAAATCAACAAAAGATTAGAAGAATACAATATTTGATTTCTTCCAGCTGCATGTCACACTTCTCAGTCGCTCTTCTCCATAAATTCCTTGGAGTGAATGTTCACTCTGCTCCGACTGGTACGATTTTCACTCTAGATGAAATCACTCTCTGAAATTGGGAGAGTTCTTCATCAATAGTGATAACTCACTTAGCCGGACGTGATTTTGTGGAATAAAGTGGAAAAAAGGACCAAAGGGGTCAGGAACCGGGCCGTTTAGCTCAGTGTACATCGGTAATCAGGCTTTCGAATTCACGTGTTACCGGAAAGTGATTTTGTGAATCTGGTATCATGTCGTGATTTGTAAAATGAGTGCTCAGACTTAGTGAGTGGAAATTAGTCGTTATATCGTCACGGTCCCTGAAAACGAGGCGATTTAAGGTCTGTAGGGAAGAACTAATTACAGTACAGGTTCGTTACGGTACCGTGAGTCGCAAATTCGAATTAGTAATCGTGGATTTAATTGGACCGATTAAATTTCCCCAAAATTATGTACCTCCCAGCCGGTTGCGGGACCCCGATTTATCATTACGTTTACGGAAACGGTAAAACCTCGGGGTGCTCTACCCCTAACCGTGTACGTAACTTCCCCCGACGAAAACGACCCGGTTAATCATCAAAGGCTCCGAATGCCGCACGATCCAAAAACTGAGAATCGTATTCCTTAGACTCCTAAGACTTCTTTATCGGGTTAAGAACGAGGAATCTAGATAAAATTATAGGATCGCCTTTACGACGTAGAGGCGTGTGCGCAATATTTGAACAGTGTTTAGCCAAGCCGCGAACCAAATTGAGCTCCGTTTGCATTTTTGCGTCGTAAATCCTGATAAAAAATGGTGGATTTATCAGAACGTATCGCGGCCCGAATCACGCCGGGGGCCACAATGAAACAACTCTCCGCACAGGGCGCATATTCATGTTATGGAAAGTGGCATGTACTCCGATTCCGTTGCCGGGTCGCCACGGCGCCGTGTTGAATCTGACCGAGTCACCACTCGTCGTGGGTTAGGGGTCGGGTGACCGGAGCCAAGGGTTGCGTGGAAAGCGATAGAAATTACGGGTCCGTTGGTCGCGACACGCGAGACGGACATTAGGCTCCGATAATCGACGCTGGTTCCCCTAATCACGTTATTTTTTTATTTTATTATGTTTCTTTCGAACCAAAAAACACAGAAAGATCTTCAACCCTTTCGCCCTACGATTCTTTCAGAGGGAGGAAGAGATCGGCGTCGGAAGATCGCACGAAAACAAAAAAAGAAGAACCGTCCAATTTGTAAACAGGGCTGAAAAGGTTGAGGGACTCGTGGGAGGTTACTCGACGTAAAATACACCCGAGAAAGGACGGAGTCTGGGGGTCAACGACGTTCGACCCCTATAAATATTTTTTTTCTTACGCAATAAGGATCTCCTGCTGCCCGGGAACTCTTTCCGATATATTTATCACCGAAGCGAAACGAATTTTAGAATCGTTTTGTTGACAATATAGGTTTCTGAAATAAATAAAACGATATTTATTGTTTCAACACGGAAAACAATTTTCTTCTTTCTTGTTTCACTTTTTCTAAAATCTTCTCCACAGAATTGAATGAATTTTTCATCTTTTTCAAATATTTCGAAATTCGAATGATTTTACGAATAATAGATGTGGATTAGCTGAAATTATCTAACACAGGGTCAAATTTCAAGCGTCAAATAAGGTGCAATTTACTCGGAAACGTTCGGAAAAATAGACAAAAAATCGGCCCACGTTTTCCTAAACGGGGGCTGTTTTTTTGTCATCCATTGGATTATTGAGAATTTTTTCAGATTTTTCAAAAGGGGCATTCTCAATCAACTTCAAGCATTCATAACAAATTAACTAAACAAATCGGTCAGGGTTTAACACTGGTCGAGTTGGCGTGGAATGCCCCATATACACGTGTTCGCAAGGTCTCTGATTTTTTTTTTTTCTAAATTTTCGAAACCGAAATGCAGCAAAAACTGAACAAAAACCGCAGATCACGTTTCTCTGAATTAACTTCGATTGAAATTATGCTTAATAATTATATGAGGCTGAAATTTGGCAGAAGGTAGCTGCTATCTAACAGCAGGACAGTAGGTTACTTCCAGAATCCGTTCCGGAACTTGTGATATAGCTGATTATCCAGCTATGGCCTCAAAATCAATTAAAATTGAATGAAAAAATTGGAACGTCACTTTGTCGCTCTTATTGCTAATTTTAAAAGCATTACCCTATTTTTCCCAGGCCATGATAATCAAATTTTTAACCTTTCTTGCTTCACCATTATCATATACCCTGTCATTTTTATTTTTTATAGATTTCCCATAGTACCCTGAGTATCCCGTTAAGTGATGGCCCCGTTGTATCGCGAGTTTGAA
>JAFFZH010012977.1:0-54715 GCA_018420115.1 Euura saliciscinereae
AAAACGCACCCTACTTTACCGACATTCCACCTATCACACCCCGTTAAAAATATTTGCGCATTATGTTTAAATCTTCGATTATGAGAGTAAGTAGTTGTAGCTCGTAGACATCAACGAGGTTCCATATTGTCCTGCTTCTGAGAGTCTCAGGTCCTCACAACGGCTAATTTTAATGACATCGATTTCCAATTTTTATTCTCCGATTTTTTTACGACTCGGCTGCATCACGCGGAAATTGTTTCATACGCGAAAAAGTTGCCTCTAAAAACAAGTTCGTTTGTACAGGTTTTACGGCTGTGTCCACAACGAAATCTCACGAGAGTCGTACAGATGCCTGCAGCATAACGTACAAATACGCGTTCCGGAGTTTTGTCGAATTCTGTGCCTTCGTCGACGGCAGGCACAACGCTCTGGTCGACAGACCAGCAGAACAAGATCAAAGACTGAAATACTAAACAACTGGGTCTGGTTACCGGCGGACTGCGGTGCCGTTCCGTGTCGGTGCGGGTGGAGCTGAGGAAAGAGAAAGAGAGAAAGAACCCAGACACAGAGAAGACACCAGGCATCCCATGCACTGGGCCCAACGTGGATCGGAGGTGGACAGTCACCGTGGCTTGTTATTCCACCTCCGTTCTTTTCAGTATCTCTTTTTTCTTTCGGCTAATTAACAATTTCTTTAAAACATATTTTGCTTCTTTTTTATTCACACCACACTCTGTATTTGTTTTTTCCCCCCCATTATCTGCTCGCCGACACCCGAGTAACGTCAGACCGTGAAGGCGGCTCTCGGCTGAAACTGAAATAGCCGATGAAATATATTTCAGCTTGTTATGATGGCGGGCTAGCTGCTCGCGGGATTCTACCGATTGTTACGAATTACGTTCCCTGCAACTTGCCGGGTGTCCGGGTTATCGCTATATTCCCTCGCTCGCTCTCACTCGGTTCATTCACGAACCCGCCTCGTCTGTCCAAGCGAGGTCCTTTGCTGGCCGCACACGTGGTTATTTTCCACACATTTTACATCTAAGATACGTCTAGTCACTCCCACAGTCTAATCTATCCAAATGATCTGGCAGTCTGTGGCTTCGGACACGTTGGCTACATTTTCACACCGTTTTACGATCATACAGCGGCAAATATACGCCATTATTCCAATCGTGTGCGCAACGAGGTGGTAAAAGTATCAGCGGAGTCACTTACGTAATACGTGAATCCCAGAATCGAGACTGCGGCGTTTCAGCCCCAACAGGCTACGCACCGTGTGGTGCAGCGAAAGATACGATCGTCCTTCGCACATCACATCGGATGTAAAATGTCTACAGGGAAACTGATCCAGGGCTGAAAATTGACGTTGAAAAGCTTTCGTGGTAGAGAAAGAATGTTATGTGCATTCAGTAATAGCATAAAGACAATTTTGTCCCTTTCATGGCCCCGGATCGATTCCTCATCGGGTTGTTCGGGTTCGAGTTTTATTCGAAGCCATCGCGGTGTGACCCTGCTCTCTCGGCTTCGACCGAGACTCGACACGAATGCCCTTCTCGAACTCGTGGGCTGCAGTGTGCCCGCATACGTGACGCCCTTTATCGATGTATGCGTCCGTCCGAGGAACAGGTTAAGCCTGTAGCCGCCCTGTCCCTACCTCCTACCTTCTCTACGGATCTGCCGAAGGGGCTTTAGCGAGTCGCGGACGAAGATGGACGGGGGACGAGAGAGACAGCGGCATGCCAAACTCACGTACCCACAGGCCTGGACGGGTGAAAGAGGGGCTGAAAACTTTTACCGCCCCTCTTCCTATACCTCGACCCGTTCAAAAATCAACCACCTGCGTTCAGAGGAACGACCGACGCGACGCCCCCGTTTTAGTATTTCAAATATCCGTCTATGTGTGAACCGCGTTATGCATTGATGTGATACATGCTAGTTATGACGTCGCCAAGACGGAATAGGCGGAAACGATTCAGACGCGAATGTGTTAATATCGTTGAGGTTCCATTATATCCATCGCTGGATCAAGTCCAGACTTGAACCTTTGAGGGCAATAAAAATGTAAAGAAAGATTTGCTGTTGGAAAATGTCGGAATATCTTCAGACCTCAACTTCGACTGTGTGACGTAACTCAATCCGTCGTATCCGCAGTCTTGAAATGATACACATTTTTAAATGTAAAAATATATAAAATTTATAAATATATAAATTATTTGTACAAGTTTTTTACTCCATTAAATACACGCATCTGTCTTTCAATATTATTTCTGCTTTATTTGACCGTTCTTTGACTTATGATACGGCGAACGTACCTAACATACCCCAAAATCTATTTATATCTCAATCAAAGTTCATTGTACATAAATAAGCATATTATTATTATTTTTCTCTTTTCAAAACACCGGTTATAAGATTTCAGTCCGACATCTCACTTTCTTCGGGAGGGTCAATTATACAAGTTTTCAGGAAATTTGTTCACTCATTCACAATGAAAGTAAGACCAAAGAAATTCATTTTATTCTCCTCGTCCCTCGTTCCTCGCGACAAGGATTTGTTTCCTGAAGGAAATGAGACGTCAAGAGGTTCACTCGGACCAATCTGTGCCTGAAACTCTACAAGTGTTTTGAACAAGAAAAAGATTAATTTTTCTTCAATGTGCAATGAACTTTGGTTGAGACATAAATGGATTCTGGATCGCCTCGATGAAATCAAGGATTATTACAGCTCCGAGACACTCGAGCATAAAAGTGGAAAAGTTATTGCAGCCATCGCCGGCAAGTGGAACCGGCGATTCCTACAGCGTCGTGTTCCGTTCCATCATGGCTACTCCGAGTCTCGATTCCTTAATTCCTGCAGGAGTAGGTATAGTCCGTATAGGGTATAGCCTGAAGAATACATAGCATGAGCGGCGTCGAGCAGCGCTCACGTGGTCCGAAGGCCCCCGAAATGGCATGGGCCGTCACTGGCGTAGGAGTCGAACCCGTAGCTCCGTAAATTCCGAGTCTTGTTCCTCCTCTTTCCAAAGTACGCGGGGATCTTACGCGTATATTTATACCATGCATTCTATCATTCTGAGTGCGCCGCGGAATGCCGTGGCGTAGAATACACGTTCGAACGGTGGAGAGTGAAAAAATTATGCTGTACAATACAGAAACGCTCGCGGGTTACGTATTCGCTATTTATTATTTTTGCATCGTTTCCTCCGTCGAACTGCCACAGAAGCTAAAAAACACGAGGTGACAGGGCGCCGGTGGATAATGGAGGACTAAAATAACAATAGCGTCGATTACTGGACGGCGAATGGGTGTGGCTGCGCCATTGAGTCGTTACACGCAGGAATAGAAGGTGCGAGAGAGACGGAGACGGTCGCGAAATGTTGTAGGCGAGAGGCGGCGAGAGGCTCGGGGCTTCGACCAACTTAAAGGGGATAGCACACCCGGCAAATAATCAATATACGACTGACTCTCCACCGTGCGAAATACACATACGCAAATTCTTTTGCACGCGTGCCAAACAGGCTCCGCAAAGTCAAAGCATTTGCGGTACGATATTATTGTTCTGTTGAGGAAATGCAACTTGCACTCTGTGTCATTAAATCGCAAAATTCAACTCCATTGCATTTATCAATTCAGTTTTGAGAGGCTGGAGAGGCTCCGTGCATCGATGATTTCGTTCATATTTGCTTCGTTTCTCTTCTTTGGTACATGGGCGCTTATAAATGTTGCACATATGTACCTTGGAATAAAATATTTCAGTCTGTTTATAATTTCGTTAGATGATAAGAACGTCAGTGTGTAAATATGTTTTCAGAGTTTTCCCTGGAGTCTTTGTATTGCCGTCTGATGTAAGTATGGGATATTGTGTTTTGCGGAATTGTATAACCACGACATCCTGCCACTCGGTTTTAGACCTGATTCGGTGGATGATATACCGGCGGTTCTCGCAGCGCCGCGACTCTGCGGAAAAATAGAATACAAAGAACTATATATCTTCGTTTCAGACTTCAGACTTACTGTAAGCACAATAGAAACTTTTGATTTTCGTGCACTCAGTGCAGAATCAAAAAACAAACTAAAAAAAAAAAAAATCGTGACCCAAAGTCCAGAGTCTCAGGAAACATTTGATTTTCTAACGACTTGAAAGTTGGAAAATAATGAAAATAGGTATAACGCCATGATTCCCACGCGGACGATTCTAGTCCGCCGGAAATGACATCAGCTGCATCTTTTCCAGCCAAGTTTCGCCACTCTGACACAATTATATAATCACGAATGGAATGATAACTTTATTGCGTATATATCGACGATACGTCTTATTATTCTGTAGATTTACTTCCACGGATCGTATAACACGAATCAGAGATCGACTGGATACAAAGAACGAGCGATTAGCAAAATCGTGAAAGTTTTCGCGTAGGATAAGAGTTTTGGCAAACTGAAATAACCGTGAATTGGCGAGGCAATTATAATCGTCCGATGTCATCATATCGCTGACTCCGTCTATATAAACCGCTCAACTATAACATACGGGCGGCGTATTGAACGTGACTCATTCACTCGCGCAGTCTTTCAATGCGTGTTTCACGACGCGACGATAGGATACTCGCTCTGTACACTTCGTCAGTCCAACACGACGCACGATTCAACATCTACATATACTCGTATGTACCGCATATCGTGGATCTGTAGATTCTGTACACAAAATAACACAATGTGCACACACGTATTTACATACTACCTATCCCATCTATCTATGTAAATGAAAAAAGAAATAATAACGATAATAATACAATTGTACATATTTATACCGTGCAATTGTCATAAATTTGTATATGTATTGAAATATTACCGACTGTTCGATAAATTTCCCTTCGATTGTTGATAACTGATTGTTATACGAAAATAAAAGTGGGGAGAGTTAAGAGTTAAGAGACTGCGAAAGTATCCATCCAGAAGTCTGTATAACGGCCATGAGCGGTCGACGCTTGGCGACTTTCTCACGTCAGCGGAAGTCGGGGTCTCAATGGCACCTTGCGACGATCCACGAGAAGAATATCGTAAGAGGTTGGCGGTTACAGGTATTCAGAATACGAGAACGTGTTGAGTTTTTCCTCCAAACGAGATGATATCATCGCTGACGAACTCGATTCTCATCGTAAATGACGAGTTTTCAACTTTTTTTCCCTTCATCTTCGACTCGAACGTGTTTGATTTCTCCCTTTTTCTACACAGCCGCGCGCTATAGATAGAAATTTCAACAAACGCTCGTGTTTCAACCAACGAATTTCTCCGTATCCATCACCGAACGCGGGGGGCTACTTCCAGGAAGATATACGTAAACCCTGGAGCAGCATCTCTCTCTCTCTCCGCATCGGATCCTGAATAATACACTCGGTCGATGTTTCAAAGGAGGATAAACCACGCGTGCGGGTTACCTGCGACTCGTACCTGCCTGGAGTCCGCCTCCCCTGGTGCACCGCACTGTACTTAGAGCCATTGAAATTGAACGAACTTCACTAGCCTTGAAACATTCGCCTGAAACTTATGACGATAAAGTCCGGGGGGAAGCAGGGTCGGAATCAAATTGCGACGGACTCGTACTCTCGATGACTATACGACAAATTTAGGCCTAGAGGTTGTTCCACTCAGGATTGTTGATTCAATACAATCGCAGGCTTAAGACACGATTTTATCGTATTTTCTCTTCCAGAAATTTGTGAGAAGAACGGGAAGAACTTAAAACAGGGATTAGCCCGAAGCGTAAGAGCGCCGATTACTTATTTTGAGAAATGTCCAACGTCGCTTGGTCTATTTTCTCTCTCTAAATCGACTGTGAACAAACAAGCCTTTGAACTTCCCGTTATTCACTCTGTTTTTAGCTATTTTGGATTTTTCAAATCTGACCCAAGATTCGTGATCAGCGATCCAAAAAAACCTTATGGTACCAAAGTTCACTCAAATCCGTTGATCCGTTCTCAAAATATCGTAATTTTTATTGTATTTTTTAGAATTTTGTTGTTCAAGTAATTCGAAAAGTACCGAACTGATCACAGCCAAAATCTATTCAGTTATAAGTTGAGAAAAGCCGCGTCCATTGAGCGAAAACTCAACTTTTTGTTTACGCGGTGACATACAATAACTTCCTTTTTTCTTTGAAAAACAGAGAAACGGAAAGTTAAAAAAAGCTCAGTCCTCGGTGAGGTGAATAATATATGTGATCCAATTAAATCGATTGCAGTTATTGTTTGTAGCCCCCAGACGTAATAAACATGAATCGTTGATTGTCTATAAAACGAGTTGAGAAATAATAAATTGAAGATAAAAGAATCTCCTAGGGATCAGAAATGGAAAGAAAAGAAAAATTCATCGGTAGAATGCGGAGGTAGGTATTTGTTCTAAGGATATTTATTTATACGCCGTCTATTTATCCTGTGACATTATTGAAGCAGTCCATCACAAGATCGACGGAATTATTCTCGCCCGGATTGCAGAAACCCCGAGGGATATTTTCGTATAGTAAATACCAAAATTCCCCTCATACATACACAAACCAAACGTGTACACGCATACTTTATACTTAAGACAACCGCGGAGTAGGATTTAGGATAATCATAAAACACACGAAACTGCGCGACAGTTTCAACCAAACGAACCGAAGGAACTGTACGATGGCTACACTAAAATCAAGGATACCGATCTATACCAGCAACAGTCTATAATTCGACTAGCAGGCTTCGTGAGAGTGCAAAATAAAATTTCTCCACTGACTTGGATTCAGAAAAAGAAAAATTGCTCATGGACTCTCGCACCTCATCCACGACCCTTTCGCTCATTAATCGTTCTCCTAACATCACATCCTACCGACACAAAGCTGCGTCAGCCTTCGGTCGGAAATATGAAAATCGGTTCTCATTAATTCGACTGAGAGTACAATTATTAATGGATTCGGAAGAACTGCAGAAGACGAAGGCTTCGCGTATAACTTTTGCGAGGCGAACACGCCGTGCGTGACTTAAAGAGGATGTACAGGATGGAGAAATTGATATTTTCATCAAGCCGGTGTAGTAATACTAGCAATCTCATAAAGGACCATCAGTTTCCGGATGTCAAAATTACATTTCATGATATTGAGACGCGAGTTTAACCGGAGAAACAACGGGAATCCCGAATTATGCCTGATTCAATTTCGTATATCGCAGCCGAAATATCCCGCGGACTTCGTTAGCTCCGCTTTAGTTTGCGCCCGTGAGTTGCCATGGAGAATAAAGCCCTTTCCTTCCTTTCCCTGCTTCGAAATACGAATAGAAACCCCTTTTCCCCTTCCTCTTGCCGTTTCCGTTCCTCTCGCCCCGCGACACACCGTCGCCCCAACGTCGGCAACGTGGTGGTGCAAAATCCCCACCCCGGGTGATCCAGGATCGCAGAAATATCTCCTCGTTTTTCTATTCTCTGTCTATCTCTCTCTGTCACTTCCTTTATCTTCCCTCCCGTATCCCCGCTTTCGAATCTGGGTCCCAGTCCGTATTTTCGTGTTTCTTTAGCTCCAATTTTCCACCTCTAGAAAATATGGGAGGAAGGGGGGGGAGACGGAAAAAGAACGAAGACAGAGATGGACACGGACGCTCGATTGATGGGAAAGTCTGAGCCATAAATTATTGATTATTCTTGTTGACGTTGGCTATCGTTAGACGGGAGCGTTGGCTGTGGTCCCTAGACTGAATTCAAACGAGAGAAAAAAGAAACCTTGTTATTGAAAGGAAAACGCGTTACAACATAAACACACGAATGTTACGTTCGTTTGGTGCTCGTTTTGTCCCCCTCCCACTCCCCCCACACGTAGTTAGATCTTATCAACGTATTTCAACATACGCGGTGAATCTTTCATTCAATCGAACAACACAGACGGAATATTTTATCGATTCGGAATTTTTCATTCTCGCTTTGCAGACTCGCGTAAAGATCGAGATAAACTTTTACGTTGTTTGCCTAATTTTCATTGTTTTTTTTTTTTTTTTGTTTCAAAGCCGACGATGTCTCGGGGTTTCCTAATCGTCTGGTTAATCTTCTTGCTGATGTACGTTAACAACGAAACGTAGAAAAAGTTTGACGAAAATAAATTCCCGAGCGAATCCGAAAATATTGCTTGAATATGGTCTGAGTCAACGATCTCGTTGACGGATCTCTCGATAGTTTGAGAATGATAATACTTCTCGTCGCTGAATAAACATTGCAGCAACGATGCTGCGGGAGACAAACAAAAAGTCTTGGTTCAAGCTTCTTGTCATACGACATGAACGGAAGTTCTAATCGTAGGAACAATCGATTGCGATTTTTAGTTACTTTTATTATGTACAAACGATAGACAACGACGTCTAGAGACTGTTTTTCTTACAGGATTTAAATTCTACACACTCAAACTGCTAAACTTTTAATATTCTCAGAACACCATTTGGTCAGAGGTAAATTCTCGTTCCTCTCAGAGGATATGTCGACTTTCAAATTGAACGGAATGGGTCTGCTGAAATCGGCTATGCCGAACATTCGTCGAAGAGCGTCGATAGCCGCCACATCTTTTGCGACTGGAATCGATTCGGCGGCACCTGGACAAAAATGAACAGTTGTTATCGTCAAATTTCGATTTTCCAGTGCCTCGTGTCTCACCTATTCCGAGGAATTGTTGATCCGAGTAAACCGCGACTTGATACGTGGACAAAACGGTCTTCACTCCGTTCTGAGCAGTCAGTCGAAAATCGGCGGCTCCTCTTTTTTCCCTGCTCAATATATCCTCCAGAGTTTGGATAGGGTCGGGTGTCCATATGGCGGTTATATCCTTGTCGGAAAGAGTTGCTATTATAAAGTCACGGACGAAGAGTCCGGCGTGGACTACATCGACGCTCCGAGACAGAGCCGCGACCAAAGCAAACATCGTCGCTGCTAACGTCTCCGGTAGCACTGGGTGATCCTAAAGAGATGAAAAGATGTTCTAACTCTCTCGTTGAACACAGAATTGAACATTGAGATGAAAAACCCACCTCGCTCAATATTATATCTTTGGTTCCGATGGACAAAGAAACTTCGGCCATTACTTTTTCCGATAAGAGATAATCCTTCAGGGCTCTGCAAAGGGAGAATTCATTGTTGAAATAATAATCACAGATCGAGAAAAGTTCTCGCTTTGTGTGTGAAGAAGATAAGAAAGTTCAGAGATTTTCATGATTCAAATAGAAAACAAAATCTGGCTCTTTGGTGGGTTTTAAGATTGTAAAATCGTAATTTGATCAAATTAACGAATCACACATCCTAATCTGACGAGTCTTCTGATTATTAAAAATTGGAGACCCGTTTAGAAGACCAAAAGAGACTAGAAAATCATAGAAATCGTGAATTTGTTCTGTTTTTCAAGCTTCGTATGCCGATTCATCGATAATTCATTTCCAATTATTGTAAGAATACATCTTTGCTCTCTTTCGCATGAAGACTGTTGACTTGCATGAATAGCTAATAAACTGGTTTTCTGGTTCTTACAAAATTCCATCTTCGGGTAGTCGGGGCAGAGCCTGACGCAAGTAGCACTTGACGATTTCCGAAGTCAGGTATTTTCCTTCCTCGATCAATTCTCTGTTATCCTTGACGTTCAATTCTGGATTTTCAATACCGACTTCTCTCTGTTTCTGCTCTTCCTGTATCACCCACGACCTGTGAGTGAAAGCCTGACGCAATAATTCAGAGTCGAAATTCTCCGACAATCTTTTGTTGAACGCAAATATCTCAGAATCGAGGTTCCATTCGAGAAAATTACTCCTCTTAGGCTCCGGAGCCGGAGCCTGCTTTCCCTTGCGTCTGTTGATCTCTTTCAGCGTTGGCGCTAACCATCTCTTGATGCCTCTTTCACCTGGAATATCGTATCACCTTAATCAGTTGATTGATTCCTCGGTATTTGTATCAGATAAAACGAGAAAACTGGAGATTCGAAGTTCCGGCATGAATCCTGGCTCTCTAACCTCAATTATCGATAATTCGAAGTTTCAAAGGAGTTTATGAATTGTACCTGTGTAAAGAACCGAAGTCAGTCTCTGGACGCGGACTGCCGCTCGGACACAAGTCCGCAATGAACTCATTTTGTCAGTTTTTTTACTCTAAGAAACAATAATTATTCTTTAAGATTCTAAATTTTAGGTTAACAACACAAAACACGATCCATAGAATATTTATAGCCTACGAAGGGAAGAATCTCATCGAGTGTGTGTTCCGAAATTGAACCACTGTTATGTGCAATGAAAACGATGCAATGACAGCCAATCGCCGCGATCTTGGCCGCCATTTTGTGTCCAAGTGAAATTGCGGGAAGTTTAAATGCATTTTGGGATATAGGACATTCAACAATCGTATAAATCTTGAACAATGATTTCTGAAGAGGCAGAAGAGAAATAAAAAATATTGCATCTACTACAACCGATAAAAATGATTTTTATAAGCTGTTTTTGTTTAGTTTAAATTTTGGCCACTTTTTATTTTTGTTTTATTTTCGGGAGTGCTTCGGAAACAACAAAAATCGTATAAATTAGTCCCAATTGCGATTCTATTGTGAATTACTGAGTAGAAGTATTGGTAGATAAAAGCAATTAAGTATTGGTCATAACCGCGAATTTAAATTATTATCATTATAGAAGCTTTGAAACGCGGATATAAATTGAAAAAAAAATCAGAAATTTCGAATCGATAAAAACGCAGGAGGTCGACGTGGCCGCAAATTTAATTTTTGCTATACTGGGTCAATTCCCAAGCATGATACAGTCTGAAGTTAAGATGAAATGAAAGTCACGTGACCGCGATATGATTTACACTTGGAATTTCCAAACGCTATTTTCTCAACCAAAACACATTCGATTGATGTGAAATTGATATCAGTGACGTAGAAAAACTTAATGAAGGGCCTGCCAATCGTGGATTTACGAATATCGAAAGACATAATCAGAATTTTGTGTAACAATATTGTTCTGTAACCCAAGAAGGTGCTGTCCCTCGTGGAGAGAGGCAGCACTTCCTTGGATTACAGAACATTATTGTTAAAAAACTGTTATTACGTCTCGATTTTCGAAAATAACAAACTTTGAGACAGTTCTTAACCAATCCAACTGTCTGAAGGCTCATTCCTTGACTCTAGCCGACTTCAGACTGTGTCATCGTCAGGAATTCACCCTGTGTAACTCCAATAGACGGTTCATTTTCCTAGACAGTCAAAATGACACTGGACGATGGAATTTTATTCATTAATTCAATAAATAATACCAAAACAACATTATCTTACAATTCAGCGCATTATATAATGCTCAATATTGCAAAGACGTTAAGAAATCACGTCAACTTCAATCATTTCGCATTTGTGATATTCAAATATCGCGCGTTTTCTAGTCCCGCCATCTTGTGTCCAAGTGTGAAGATCCAATAAAAAGTGAGCAGCGATCCGCGGGTTGTGTACCGTCGTTCAATTTGAGAACACACCGCTGATCTACACCATAAGTTAGACAAGGAAAACAAGCTCAAGGCGCTGCGTGTTCGAATCTAGTTTTTGTAACTCGAGTCCATCGCCCTAATCGGATCGAGGTTGTTAGTGGTGGACCGAGCCTGTAAGAGGAAGAGAGTAGTAAAGTCGTCTGCGTAAGTCCCTCCGCAAAATGGCATCGCTGTGTGGAAGGATTCTTCTCCAAGCTTCTCGTCGTTCGATCTACACATCGGTGCGATGTGGATCAAAGGGTAAAGCGACGATAATAATCCCCGGATATTAACCTTCCCACTTACAATCTCGGGGATATTGCCCCCGATATATCTACGATTTATATTACGTAACGTCTTTTACCTCTGCGCGATACACTCGTGTGACTGAGTTCCTACACACGAGTTGTATTAAAATCCTGACAATTTCTCCCCCCAAACTTAATTAATCGATGATACGTGAACGTCATTTATATCATTATTTACAGACGCAGAAATGGCCGATCCTCTGGATCACGCTACCGGACTTGAGAAACGAGAACTTCTCGCCATTCAGGCTGGCAACGACGTACGTATTTCATTCAGAGTAGATTTCGCTATTCGATATTGCGGGGTTACACCCAATAGATAAAGAACTCGGATCAATGGCTGATTCTGTATTTTATATCGAAGATAAGCCAGTGAATCCTCCGATTTTTATAACTAGGTGGAATCAAACGTTTCAGTCTTGTTGTTGTCCAATGACAAGCGACGTTGGGACTGATTCGTTTTCACGATTTTTCAGAACCCGTTCGACATGAAAGTGTTCAAGCGTGGTCCAGGAACTAAAGATTGCCCGAACCAGATACCGAGTGCTTTTGACAGCCGTTTGGTTGGATGTATTTGCGAAGAGGAAGCGACGTCGGTAAACTGGATGTGGCTGCATCAAGGATCCCCGCGTCGTTGCGAGTGCGGATACTGGTTCAAATTGGTCGAAAAGGCTCCCGTATAAATGTATAAATTCAGGTTAAGCTAGTCGATTGTTTCAAACATCTACCTAGAATTAATAATTATGTTAGAGAAAAAAAAAATGAGACGAAAAGAAAGAACTTGCGAGAGCTGCCTTTATTTATCATCCATTATTATCGCTCCCGAGTATTTTTTCCCACCATTAAACGATTGAGAGATACAAAATAAAAATAAAAAGTGTCGCCTGAGTGTCAACCTGGACCGAAAAACACTGTTGTATCTATATCCCATTTCATTTTGATGTAAATGTAATTTACTCGTTGAATAAACACAAAATTCAAGCTTATTCACGACTACGCGAAATTCGGATACGCTATTGTAACACGAAATATCATTCCTTCACAGATTTCGATTACATCTCAATCGTTGTTGATGATTTGAGGAAAACGTCGATTTATTTAATTATTTTTTCTTAAACAGAATCAACAGTCTGGCGAACACGCGCCTTTACCAATAGGTATTCTGTCTTCATATACCACATACAAATAAAAATTAAACAACAGTAATATACAGTACGAATAATAAAAATGAAAAAAAGAATGTTATCTTTAAATTTAAACAAATTTGACTTACAGATTCTCTGGAATGGACGGTAGTTACATAAAACTTTCTTTTTATTTGTTCTGAGAGTAAGTAAATGATAGATACTTTATCATTAAACAAAATAAATTGAAATAATATCGAAAAGAAATCCATCGAGGGTATCTTTAGCCTCTGGATTAAAAGAAACGAGAAAGAAACTCAAACCGATAATTCATGGGTCAATTTATGCCTTAAAAAAATAATAATAATTTGATAATAGTCTTTTTCTCCATTTTCAACTGGCCAATAAAAAAAATCCGAAAGTAACGTTGCCAATGTTACAAAATAGAGCTAATTTTAACACGATTGCATAAGGAAAAGCATGCCATAAGATTCAGAAACAGGTGTAAGATGTGGGTCTCCGAGTCGTAGTAACCATTGAGTATTTATACGGGACTCGAGAACCGTTCAGGATCAATATTTTGATGCATCGTTGAGCCGATTTTATCCCCGGGACAAAGTCAATTCCTTCCTATTCCTTATTTGTCAAATTTTCTTCGAACGATGATTCAAGATCCGCAACGTCGCATTTTTCTTTTTGATTCGCCACTCCTTCGGCAAGACCATCCGCTATCAAGGTCTCATTAGCTTCTGGCTTTTTCTTCAGCTGTCCAACTACCGTCACGTACGTAGACGGTATCAAGCCCACTTTTACGCCGTTGGTCGCTTTCCACCAGCCAGGGTTATCCTTAGGCTGCAAAGACTGCGGCGCGAGCCAAATTTTCTGTCCAGTTCTCAAGCTGAGCTCCTCGTTCATTGTGGCGTTGAAGTCGTACAACGCGGTCGCGGTGTACATTGGCTCGTTTTGTTTGGACCATTCCTTGGGGTCGTCAGCTGAAACGATTTTACCAAATCGAATATAGTACGGAACGAAGACAAGCAGGACGATATAACTCACCGTTTACTTTAACTTCTTTGGCATTGTTCACTAATTTGTGTACTAAATAAGGTATGGCGAAGAGCATACTGAAAAACATGAGAATCGGCCAACTGGAAGGACCACTCTTCTCTCCGTTCATAACTTCGATCGCCGTCTTTCGCCACAGTATTTCACTGTTCGGATCGTCCGGGCGTAAACCTGCGACAAATAAAAGATAAAGATACTGGAAATTGGCTTCAATTTTATTTTTTCGGACGTATCAAACGTACCTAAAATGTACATGCTCTTCCAGTACAGCCATTTCATCATCCTGATCAGAGCAAAAGTGTTCAAAAATTGTCCAAACATGGATCGTAGTCTACCAACGTTTTCAGCCACGCTCAGAATGGCCCTGAAGGAGCTGGTCATGGCGAAAAACGTCGATTCCAGCATCATTGTGACCGATGAAAATGTGTGAACCATAGTCTCTATGGATTGGAAAGCCGGCCTTGTGCTTTCCTCGGCTATTTGAACGAACCTGAAACAAAAAAACAATAAATAAATACCAAAGAAACGGTTTTAGGAACTCCAACTATCTCACCGATTTTCTGCATCGCCACTCGGTCCGCCAAACTGATTGTACGAATTATATCCACCGTAGCCTCCGTAGCTCCCATAGCCTCTGTTGTAACCCATGCCGGATCCATACCCTCCGTAGTAGCTAGGAGCCATTGATCTGTAGTCGCCGTACATAGGTTGATAGCTCTGAACCGATCTGTTTATACGAGGCGGCAAAGGTGGTGGATTTCTTTGTTGAAAGTTAGATCCATTCGCGCCGTTGACGAAGTTTGGTCCGCTGCGTGATGTGAATACTTTCAAGATCTCAATTGCCATACATAATGATTAGTTTCGTTACGTCATCGGTGTTTACAGGTCATTACATTACATATGGATGAGATTATACCTCGAGTGGATATTGAACAGAGAATTTAGATAAGAATCTATATCGACTTATAGAGAGTAGAATGTGGAAAATCAACAATTTTTCACACAGTGATAGAGAAGGTATCTTCCACTATGGGAAAGTGTTGAGGTCGATCGTAAAAAAAAAAAAAAAAGTTTTCCTCGCGGAAGCGTTGTGATCCTCAAATACGTAAATACCTTATTCCAATATCGTTGCTGGGTCTGAATTGATGATTGTTGAAACTAGTTGGCTGTCCTTGTTGGTTCATGTTGTTCAAATGTTTCCCATTTAATTTCACGTCAAGTTAGATAAACCGAGAATCGCGGTATGAGACTGTTTCACTTACGTTGCGAGCGGCAACTCATTATTTTTATCAACATCTGAAATATATAATGTATCGAAAATGCGATCTTGTCGAGTGTCAAAGGTTACTTACTCCCCCACTACGCCAGCGTGCGATCGCGGACGCGCGACTACTGACGAGTGACGGCCAATTATCGTCTGTCCAGTCTCAAACGACCGATACGCATCTTTCTGTAAGCGGCGGTGAAATTCGATCGGGACCGCGGACTGAATAACGAATAAGTCGTCCCCAAACTGTTGATAGAACTCGACGATACGAGAAAATTTCTGTTTGCGTAAATGCGAACGTGACTCGAGCGCGCAGAGGCGGGGGACTAGCTCAACACGTGTGTGTCGTGATTGTTGACCAACATTCGAAAGAAATAGGATGCCTGTCGATCAGAAACGCATAAATGGTCCTGAAGTGTCGGTGCCGTACGGCATATACACCGATGTCAATAAATCGCAGCCTAAGAAGCCCGAGAAATTATTAAAGAAGAGAATCGATGGCCGAGGACACAAAGATCTGAGGAAAATCTGTAAGTTAGGTTATGGCTAAGCGAAACACGAATAAAATAAGATCCGTTACTTCGGAGTAAAATTCTAATAATTTGTCTGTTTTTTCTTTTCTTTCTTTCTACAGTTGTGAAAACAGGTGTGGTAAGTCAGGCCAAAGGATCGGCTTACATCGAGGTAGGAACGACGAAAGTAGTCTGTTCGGTATTTGACCCGAGAGAGATCCCTAACAAAAATGACTACAGTTCCCAGGGCGAACTCTTTTGCGAGTTTAAATTTGCACCGTTTTCTTGCGCCAAGAGAAAAATCCACCAACAAGATTCAGAAGAGAAGGAATTCAGCCTGATTATGCAGAGATCTCTGGAGCCAGCCGTCTGCAGGGTATATTTATCATCCGATATTTGCTGAAAACTATCCAAATTCAATCTATATCGTAACATTTCTTTACAGCAAGAGTTTCCTAATTTTCAAGTCGATGTCTACGCTCTGGTCCTCGACAACGGAGGTTCTTCTCTAGCCGCTGCCATAATGTGCGCCAGTCTCGCCTTGGCAGACGCGAGTGTTCCGATGTTCGGTTTGGTCACAGCTGTGTCGGTTGTGAGTGTTAATCAGTCTCCAGAAACGCCTCAAGTTGTGTGACCTCTGATATTCCTTTTTCAGGGATTGTGCGGAGACACGATGTTCTTGGACCCTGTAGTCGAGGAAGAAATGCTCTGCAGTTCTCCTCCTTCTAAGCCAGGTGGATCCAAGAACCACGGGATCATCATGCAGGCCACTCTGCCCCAGCATGATCAAGTTTCCGAGTTCTTTCTTGTCGGGAGTGTTGACGTAGACGGAGTGAAAGAAGCAATCGAAGCACTCACTCTAGCTAGCAAGAATATATGCCCTGTGGTACAGCAGTGTCTAGTTAAGACTGTGATGAGGGCGTTGAAGAGAAAGGAGTATGAAAAGAATGAAATAAACGAATGATTGCTCGATCCTTCCTATATTCCTGTTGTTTTTCTTCATTTATAAGTAGATACTAGTTCAGACCCAGAACTCAGAATAGAGTAATTTTTTCGTCAAATAGTCTATTTTTAGTTAATTCCCTTCAAATAGATCTGCTATAAATCATTAGACTACAAATTAAGTTCGTTCATTTGTTTTTATTCAAGTTATAGCGAAGTCAGTGATTTTTCAATCGCGGAATGATTTCTGGGGTATCAATTAATCTTCTGGTTTTTCCGGGGGCGGTCCACACGGCTGAAGCATTTTCTCCATCAGATTGAATCTTACTCGTGCTTTTGCTTCGTTTTCAGCGAGTGCGAAGAAGTTCAAAAGATCGTAGTGACCCATGTAAGAACTGCACGAATCTCTGTGCTGGTTGACAAGCCATTCGAATTTCGTTGTGTCTGCGTGACCTGTTCCGATGTACTTTGACTGGAGATGCTCCAACTGACTGTGGATGTTGTACCGTTCACCCATCCCTGAAAATTATAGACAGACACGATGACATCCCGCTTTGTTTGACATGACGGTGTCGTATTTAGTCACACCTTGTAGGTTAGGTTAGGAAGCGTTTATTTACTCGACTTCGGTGCATGAGGTACTCTGTATTTCTTTAGATAACTTAATAATAGTTTGGTTCGGAAAAAATCAGATACTTACTCGAATTAGTCCGGTTTCTTGGTTAGAATGCTTTCTGACGATCGAAGAACGCGTTGGTAGCCGATTTTGATTTTGACGAGAAGCAGAAGAAGCTTGTGACGTCGTCTTCATCGGTCAGACGCATGCGCACGGCGCGGGAGTTTTTTTTTTGAACTTCAAAATTCAAGGACTATGGTATTTTACGATTTGGATTAGAGATCAAAAATGTGTTTCATGTAATGAAAGTTTAATAAAAATGCTCTTGAAAAGTTGAGGCACAGATTAGAACGAAATTTTCTTTATGTTAACTGAATAGCATAGAATTTTCTTACCTATAATCCGTCAATTCGACGGTATTTAGTTCTTATATTTATACCAACAATCGTAACAAATTTGTGTTATTTATTTTCAGAGAGTATCGATTGCTAGAATTAATCCGTTCATGTGTTTGAAGCTGAAGGAAACTAAACATCTCTACGAATGAAGTCGACAAAACAGTATCGAATTTCAATATCAGACGATATTATGTGAAATTTACTACAAATCTGTTGAATTTGTTATTTCTTCGAAAAATAACTGATATTTGTAAATCATACTGTATATTTCCGTATAAATTAATTATTATGTTAATTGGATTATAAACAATAAATTAAACATTGATAAGGAATGAATGTAAAATGACTGTGTAAATGTTTCAATTATGATACGGAGATATCAGAATAAAATAGAAGTCGGATTAAATAAGGCTTCATAAAGTATGTATGTTGAATTCAAAGATCTGTGTTCTGTATCATATTTGATATTGAATTCGACGTATAGGCAGTAGGGTGTGTGAAAATGTAAAAGAAAAGTATTGTTCTTTTTTTATGTTTTTTTTTGTTTTTTTTTTATAACACATTTTTCATTTTTCTGGTAAGTCTAGGGTAATTAATAATTAATAACAAGAAAAAAACCTTTTTCATCAATGTGTCTACAATAATTATTAAAAGGTACAATTAGCAAATTACTATGTTGTGTATTTACTTTGTGTAATAATAGATAATAATATAATTGTAATATATATATATTTTTTTTTTCTTCATATTTATAGCGCGATTTCTTTTCACGTGCTCGTTCATTTCTACAAATATAATATGGTATTTAATATTTTATTTTTATTTCATTTTCTTCTCTTATGTATCCACTTGGGTTTGGGTTATTATCAATCATTTTACCTTTACTCCTATTTATATCGTTTAGTCGAAATACTAAAAATACAAATTGTTATTGCTTAGGGCGCGTTTCAAAATTATTTAAAATTAACTTTTATTCAACAATTTTGAAAATCTCCGCCGTACGCAATTTATAATATAGCTTTGCTTTTCAATATCAGGGGCTTCTAAAGAGATTACCAAATACGTATTATATACATTTATAGTATTCGACGACCGGATGAACTTTCCATTTTCTTTTTTGTTAAATCTTCACACAGCATTCAATGGATCAAATTTTAATATAATTTCACATGATTTTTACATAATTTTTCCAGTTGGTAAAAGCTACTCCTTTATTTTCTATAATGTCACTCGAAAATAAATGTATTTCTATTCATTCAAATCGTTGGAGTGGCCCAACGGGGAGTTTTGAAGATTTTAGAATGACGATTTTGTAATAATTTACAATCTTACTGAGTGAAAAGAGAATTGGTCATGATAATGGTTTCTAATATATGTAGGAAACTTCTTTAGTAGCCCCGCAATAGTTTCCTTAAAATTCACTTAGCTACAAGATATTCAGAATATGTACACGTTGGTGAAGCTTGCTTCGTTTTATAATCTATACAATTATATAAATGTTATATTTCAATAATAAATTTGTAACGTAAGTAATACCTAATCTAACTATCTACTGTCAATGGAAATATTTTACATCGAAATTACAATTTTTCTTCTTCATTCATCTTCAGTATAATTCTTAAATTCATATTATTCTATTTTGCTACTTTTACATTACACTTCATCCCATCCTAGCATAGGGTATGGATAAAAATTAAAATTATGTAGAATTATTTATTATATCCATCCGTGTTCAAGCTATTTACACTTTACTCGTGATTTTTCCATATTGAACAAAAAAATTATTCACTAATTTAATTTTAGTTTATCCTTTCTTTAACGTAAAACGGAAATACGCTACTATTTACAATAGAGATGACAGACGATCGAGGCTTCATCTACTTCAATACGCGACACCCTTTTTCTATAAATTAAGCTAAATAATTATCATCAGAAGATAGGGGGAGATTTATAACAACAATAATAATAAAAGTAATGTGCAAGGGAAAGAAAAATGTAAAGTCACGTTTCTGAATGATTTATACATCCAATATTTTTACCCATAAAACCGCGCAGTTTAAAAATTACAAAATCAATTGTATGCGTAGTCTGAAAAAAGTTATGTTATACCGAACGAAACTTTAGTATGTATGTACTTGAGTAAGTACTTTTCAGACTTTCAAAGACATGATGATTATGAATGACGATTTTACATGAAATTTTTCACACAACGGTAGATTTTTAAGGAAGCGTGCTTGGCCTCGTTAAGTTCTCGTTTTCTAACTTATGACGCGCAGTTGTATCTCTAACATTTTGTACACAATAATTGCATTACATTACGTTGCAGATATATTTTTTCTTTGTATTGCTCGTTATCGTGCGACAAGGTGAAAAAGTATTGAAATTCTACGAAATTTGTATTTACGAATCAACAAACTTATTATTATTTAAGAACGAGGAAAAAAAAACACAACGAATGTATCGAAGCAAAATCAGGGACAATGATATAATGTACAATGGTGATGTTTCTTTTAATATATACATATATATATATATGTAAGTGTATATATATATATGGCATGATAAAGAAAATGGTAGGGTCTCCGATTATCATCAATAATCTCTCGATAAGTATATAAATTGTAAACTAATTTATTCTTAATCATCATAAGAAAGACAGATAGCTACACAAGGCTGCATTATCATCAAATCATTATTATTATTAATTAATATTTTTATTTATTTTGTTTTTAATATAGTTTAAAAGATTTAATTTACATTTATTTATATAATATAAAACTAGATTTATTTTTATTTTTTATTTGCGGAAAACAATATTCTAATGGATTTTTTTTTATATATGTATATATATTTCTATATATATGTATATATATGATAGATATATCGTGTGAGATAATGTCGAGAGAAAGAAAAGAAAAAAAAATTACATTACGACTTAAATTTTCTTCGTTTTTTTTTATCCGTTTTTTGTCTTTTCTTTTTTTTCTTTTGAAAAACAACTAACAGTAGTGACAGTGGAGTTGCATGATATTATTTATTATTTAATTACTAATTTATTAAAAATTTAACAGTTTTCTATATGTACAAAGGGGAGATGCGCGAGTGTCTATACAAGAAATTATTTACAAAATATATTCATTCATATATTACCTATCAAATTAACATTGTATTAATAATTTTTTTTTTTCATTTTTTTTTCAATTTATTTTTGTTCTCCGTTATTATTATTATCATCATTTCCGTATATTTATGTATGCATCAATTATTTATCCCAGTTTTCCTCTCAATTTTTTATTCTTCCTCATATTTATTGTAAAACAACATAAATCATCAGTTAATTTATCCCCCTTCCCAGCCCTTCAAAAAGAATAAAAAATTCTAATATTGATGGGCAATATTCGCACCAACAGACCATGTTCAAAGATCAATAAACAATAATAAACATGTGGCTAGAGCAAAAAAAAATAATTTACACCGCAAAGATATAGTAAGTATAAAAACATGATACGATTGTATAAATTGATAACTCGTGACACCAAAAAGGAATGACAAAGATTTGAAATATTTCTAACAGTATAAATGGATATTCGATAAATATGTTATGGCTCCCGACTCTTGACATTGTGATTATTTTATTTACACGTTAGAATCTAGGAAAAGGCCAATGTCTACGGGTGCATATTACACAAATTGATCGCAGTGATAGACGATAGATCGTCGATACCTGTGCCTTTTTCGATAGAAAAACAAAAATGGAAAATTGCATGTGATTCTTGTAACCAACAACGATAATAATAATATATTAAATAATATAAGATGAACAATAACAAAATAAATTAACAGAAAAAAAAGGAGAATTCAATTGCGAATGATTGAAAAGCAAACTTATAAACACAGTCTGCTAGTAATGAATTACCCACGCACCAAAACAGTTATCTAAGTCTCAACACTACTTGACAAGTGATTTTTTTACGTGAAGCGTACAATTTATTCACCATGTCACAGCAGTACGGGCAAATTGTAGATTCATAGTCTTTGAGGGGCACATTGTATCGGAAACAGTTACGCGATAGAGCAACGCCCACACATCAACACCGTGCGACAGCACTAGAAATGTACACAGCGTTCAAGGTAACATGTTTCTGTTATATATTTAAAAAAAAAATAATAATAATAATAAACACAGAAACAATGAATATTGTATAATTCAAATTTTGCTCCTTTTTCATGAACAGATTTTTTTTTTTAATTTTTTTCATCAATTCAGGCAATATTGGTGCTGTCTCACTTATCAATGCGAATCCCACTGTCTGTCCGATTTTTTTTTAACAATTATACGTAATTTTGTTATGAAATATTGTTGTGTTTAATTTGAATATTTTTTTGTGTAATAAAAATAAGAGAAAGAATCTAAAAACAATTCACTTCAGGTCATAAGCAGGTTCTTTTTTTTTTCAACCGATGTAGACTTTGCCATTTCGAAGGTTCTTCAATTATTTAGACTAATACCGAATCACAATCAAATAATTTATCGTTAATCTAAATAACTAAAATAGTACTACCGAACTCTCAAGGAAAATGGAAGAGTGCTGGATAGCGGAGGAACAAGTTTACATTTACAGTATAAAATACATCTACAGAAAAAAAAAAAAACTAGAGCAATTATTCCATACCTCGGAGCAGCGCGGCAATCAATTCAATTAATGGGAACTATCGATGAAAAAAGAATATGATAATAATAATAATAATTTCAAGACGGACTATGATCAAAAGTCGTTTATAATTTCAGGAATGTATGTATCAACTAATAAATAGCATTCGTTATATTTATATCATCTAAACAATATTGAAAATGAAAAACGAATTCAGTGCCGCTCAGCCGGTTGGATAAAATCAGAGGAAATTGATTTTGATTGAGTTTGGGAAAAGCGTTTGATTTCACTCCACCAACACTCGTCCAGTTACGTTGATAAAACTCGGCGATAACTGTACCGACGTTGTGCGTAATAGATGCTACACAGTCACCAGGTGGGGTCCAGCCACACAGCGATGGAACTAACATTGTTAACGGACAGACAAATAGACAGACGAGCCCTGACGAGCGACGGTAGCTAATCACTGTCAAGGTCGCTCCCCGAAGGTCATTTGGTCTCTCGCGATATTCGCCGCCTTTTCGCCTGCTCCGCCGTCTCGGCTGTCACTAAAACACCACTCGTGCTATACAAGCTGGTTGGGAATTACAGTAGAACCTAAGAGCGTGGATACAAATAAGCGAACTTGATACATGTGAACCAAAGTAACGATTAACAAATACGTATATTGAATTTCATGGATCTTTCAGATTTTTTTTTTCAAATTTCAATTTCGTTAAACTATAGCAACGTCGAGTGGGTGAGAATTAAAATTACTAATAAACAATAGTACGAAAATATAGTAGTATAGAATTGAGCATCGTTTGTAAACCCAGTGGAAATAATCTCCGTCATATCAAATACTCCGTCAAGTAGAGATGCACGAAAATAGATTTAGAAAAAGGATGTCTAACCGGCGAAGGAGATATAGAAACACAATTATAAATAATCACAATTAATACTACTACACAAACACTAATGCCTACATTGGGAGCGTGAGACCGAGTTTGGGAGAAAAAACTAGATACTGAGTTCAATTATTAAGAAGAGTGTAAGTGATTTTTTTTGCGAGTTTCCGGTGTTTGGAAATTTAGAGAGCTATAATTGCTACCCCGGTACACCTCTCGGATATGATATCACAAATTTATCAATGACTTCCAAATAAAAAAATCTACTACTCTCATTGTACTTTTGTATGTTTCCGCATTTCTCTTGGGTTCTACTGAACATTCATGATATACACATATATATTAAATATAAAAGGAAATTAAAAACCCTGGATATGAAAGTGGCCAACTTCGTTTTAACTTCAAGTAAATAATCACAATTCTAATGTTCAAACTTTGTACAGTATTTTTCATGACTGACTCTGCACATGTTTGTCGGTAATAAAAATTAACTACATTAGTATATACATTCAAGAGGCTTCGAGAATTTTGGAAATATTACTTTCAATTATTTCTTTCGTACCTATGAAGGCTTCAAACGATTAAAGTCTCTATAATTTATATTTCTTCTATCTTAGGTTTTTTTTTTTTTGTTTTTTCGTTCCACGAATATTTGAATAATATTCTTACTCACCAGCTCCACTACGAGTCTTTCTTCTATTTACGTCATCCACAGATCTTGACGCCCCTCTGGTATTACCCGCAGGAGTCGCCAAAGGCGACGCTGTATTTTGCCTCACGGATCTGCGCGTTGGAATTTCACCAACCGATTCGTTACTGGATACAGAAGTTCCTCTCAGTCTTTCTTTTCCAGTCGATACCGAGGTTCCGCTCGTTGGCTGTTTTGTTGTTAGCAATCTGCTCTCTCTTTGCGTTCTGTTAGTAGCGTTCGACGTGTTTGATGTGCTGCTAGAAATAATCTGACCTCCTGTGACGCCGCTGCTTGAATTCATTCTGTTAAAAGAGAAACGGAATATCATCGTATCGATCATTCATAAAAGAATGATAACGGCGTTTGATATTTACTTCTGATCTCTAGGTTTCGGAGAGGCCGCAGATGCCTCATCGGACACACGCATTCTTGCTTTTCCCGCTATTTCAATGAGCGGTTCGTCATCCGAAGAGCCCACTTCTACTAAAATTGGTCCTGAAACACAGATCGTTAGTATTGAAATAAACGAAAATAGCAAATTAACGTTAGTACAAAGTGAAATTTATACCTTTCTTTGATTTTGGCAGTACGTTTAAGACTTTTTTACTCTGCTCCTCCTTGGTAGCGGCCTGTTTTTTGTTGGCTCCGCTTTCGTCGACCCCCATGCAGGCTTTTATCAGCTCAGCAGCATTTTCCGAGCATTTCCGTTTCCCTGGTCGGGGCTGCGGGTCATCGGCCGTACTGGAAGCGACGGAGCTTTCGCTCTCTTGTCTTTTTCGTTTTCCAGTCTTCGCCGTCGACGCGTTTGGTGACAATTTCGAAACACCCAACTTTGGACTAGCCTTGGCTAACGGAGATATGCTGCGTCGTTCTTCTATCTTGTTTTGACCGTGCGGACTGCTTTTTGGGGTTTTAACTATGTCTGGACTGTTCAATTTTTGAGATCTTGTCCTCAACGATCTCTTCTCGCTATTTTCGGTAGGAATTTCAATCAGCAGTTGTTCCAACAAAGATTTTGGCTTCACGTATTCCTCCGAGTTGTTTGAATTCAATCTATCAAGAAAGTGCGTGTCTTCGTTGTCTTCTATGCATATGACGTCCTGTCTGCCTTCAAGTTCCTGTTTTCTTCTACGCTTTCGCTTCGCGTGATCGGCCTCGCTGGTTTCGACGTCCGGATTGTGTGCCGCCGGGCTGGGAGTTTCGTCTCGTTGCAAAACAACTGGATTTGAGTACGTATACAAAGGAGGAGTGATTCTAATCGGCTGGGGGTCGTCGGCTAACGGCGATTCTATATTAGCACTCGGGTCCGCAGCCTCGGTAACAATTGTTTTAACAAAATCTTCGGCGCCGACTTTGGTCACAACGACGGGGGCTTCTTTAACGGGAACTTGCTGATTTTGTACATTTGTTTTCTGACTCTTTTCCGATTCTAATTTAACGACGCAGGTCGTAGGGTGCGAGGGATTAGTCAAATTGTTAGGAATATCTACTTGTTGCCTGGTATCGTCTAGTTTAACTTCTAATTTTGGTTCAATTTTAATCTCAGTTGTAAATTTTTCAATATTTGAGCACGTATTATCTATATTCATATTAGCTTGTATCAAAGTGGGTTCTATCTTCTCGGTTTTTCCTTTACCGTAAGCGAGATGATGATTCTGAATAACGGTAACGCCGTTGTTATTTTGTCCCAATGGACTAACGCTTAAAATATTAGTATTCGTACAACTGTTGTCTGACAATATTTTTAAAACCTTATTATCGGACGAATTTTCGACAATTTTTGATTGTTCGTGATTAACAACGTCTTTTTTATCTTCCTTTGTTTCATTCGAATTGACTGGGCTTTCAAAATCAATCGACGAATCATTTTTACCAGTCTCCGATTTTTTACACTCTATTATTTCACCGCTGGACAATAACAAAGTCGATGTTGTTACATCGGCAGCAGTTGTAGTTGTGGAACCTGTAACCAACGGACTCGCAACATTTATACTATTGTCTGTCGTTTCTTTACCGGTAACAACTGGCGAGGGTTCGTCGCAGTTGGCCGACGCAACAACATTTTTCGTAACACTATGCTCACTTGAGTTCAGAGTCGTGTCATGTTTCAAACGATTTTCTAAATAACTAGCAACGGTTGACACAGGGCTAAGTCTTTTTTGATCACCACCAGTTTTCAGAATTTCAGAGTTTGAACACATATTACTATCGCTAGTCGAGGAAGGCACGTTCTTATTGGTTGTCTGGATAGTAGGAGTTTCCCCCTGAATTACCGCTGCATTCTTGTTATTCGTTGATTGAGGTATCGACTCCGTCGTTGGTCTGTGCAACGGAGATTCACCCTGGTTCGGCGATTTCTCCGACAAAGCGTCCATGGATTCTATCCCAGAGTCCTCGCCTCCGCCGCCGTTTCCGACCCTCTCCGTGTTCGGATCGACGCCCAATACCACCGGCACCGTGTTCTCGAGCAATTTCTGTTTGACCTTGGCTTCGGTAACGTTTATTTCGCCTGTCGGCAATATCGGCTTACTCGACAAATCTATATTCTGTACTCTCATGGTCTGTTCCGTGCCGGTGACACTCACGTTCTGCGAGCTCTTCAGCAGACTCACACGCTGCGTGTTCTCAATCTTGTTCACGGCGTTCGCGTTCGCTCTCTCCAACTGGGTTTTTATCACATGATTCTGAACAATCTTCTTGTGAGTCTGATCCGTCTTGTGCCTGTTCAGGTTTGGGTTTAATTCATTTTTAACGGACAGGTGATTTTTCATCTTGGGAACGACGCCGTGACCCTTATTCGAAGACGTCGAATTGATCTTAGCGCCTAATCTCTCTCCGTCCGTCTTGGTGCTCTTGGCCATCTGACTGGGTATCCTGTTCAACGTGTCCTGAGGTTTAGTCGCGTCTGTAGCAGCGGAAGGTGGCGTTTTACTTTCAAGATTGCTGGGAGGATGCGAGGTGTTTTGAGTCGGAGGATTCACGCTTTTCGATCCAGGATTGTCGCTTTCAAAGCCTGAATTGACTTTTGAACTAGAATTTTGCGTCAGGCTATCAGAAACGGTCTTCTGACCGTGGAGCTGCGTCATCTCCGCAGTCTGAGATTCTGTAAAATAAACAGAGTCATAATCCGTACTGAACAAACTCGCCGATCGTATAATCCAAGATTATCATAGATTAAGACAAACCTGCCAAATGTAGATCCTTCTCGTCCATGAGGCTTAGTCGTCTCCTTTTTTCATGACCGACGAGGTCCTTCCTGATTCCGTTGACTTCGGTCAATCTGGATACGATACTCAGCGAATTTCCCGTATCGCCTACGGTTCTGCTGATGTCACTGTCGCTCGTTCTTCTAACTTCTCCAATTTTCTTCACTTTACTACCGGTCACATTATCCGGTAATGCTGCCTCGGTTTTCTTCAAAGTTTGTCCCGGATTTCCCTTGTATCCGAGTTTCCGCCACTTTTGGTTGTCCAGCATTCTACCTCCGGATAATAAATTTTGCTCCCTGTACAAGCCGTCGTTGCTGTCCGATTTCTTTTTAGAATCTCTTCTTTTTGTCTTACCTAGATGAGAAAAAAAAAAACAGGAAATTTTGTTAAACACTTTGATTACAAATATTTCTTCTGTTTTAAATCGTTCGTATTTACCTCCTCCAATTTTATGTTCGGTTGTATGATTCTGGACTTCTGTCTCCAATTGACTTTTGGCCAAAACTTGTTGAGAATTTGTAGTCGGATTCAATATCGTCGATTTGTGTTTAACGGGCGACGGTATCCTGCTGTTTAGCGGTATATCATCTACGTCGCTGGTCTTACTGGAACTGGGTTTTGCGACCGGTGTTTGTAGCTTTGGGCTCTCCAGCGAAGGATCTTGCTTGAGGGTATTAGCTTTATTGATAACATTTTGAAGGGTGCTATTGATCTTGGATACGGCGTTGGTACTGTTGATTATCGTTGAATTTGACAAAGGTAATTTGGAGGCTGACGAATTACCGATTATCATACTCAACGATGACTTTTTTTGTAGCAATTTATTACCGTCCGTAGTTTCCTTCATTTTCTTTAGCTTGCCGCGTCTTTTTATCGTCAAAGAGTCGAGTTCGCCTTCTTTCAGAGCTTTCTTTTCCTTTTTTCTTATTTGAACAACGGAGGCGTTTCTACCTCTTAAAGAGATGTGTAACGGAGGCACTCTAGGTTCATCACCGCCGGGAACCGAACTTTGTATACCGGATGTGAATATTTTAGATATAGACTTGTCAGCCTTCTTAACGGGCGGAGTATTCACGAACGATACATCCACCTTATAAGCGGGAGTAACGGGTTCAGATTTCTCCAATTTTAAACGAAGTTTGATTTTTTCATTTTTTGGACTGTGAGCGGAGTCTCTACTGGACTTTATTCTGTTATGTTTCAAACTGCCCTCGCTAGCGGTCGATTTCACCGTCGTCTCCGAGTCCGATTGATCCGTGTTCGTAGTTGTATCGTTTCTTCTTGAGAAATTACTGTCCGCGTCGTCGTCTGAGAATATGGAATTCGATCTGTCGTTAGACGGCGATGGAAATGGAAAGAAATCATCCTGATTATCGACCGCGCTTTCTGGTTCAGAGTCGGAACTCTCGCTTGGCATCGGTTCTAAAAGACCGGTTAACGGGTTTATTAAATACTGTCTAATCTTCCCCGTCGACGTAAATTCAGGCTTAGGTTCTTCTTCCTTTTTCAATGTCTCCGTTGCGTCTGGTTTAGCCGCAGTTACCGGTGCAGCGCTTGACGCGGTAGAGGTGTGATTTAATCGAGGCACATTTTGTGAAATTGACCCAGGCCCTTGACTCGCAACGACGTTACGTTGAGTGGTATTAACTTGAGCACCTTGGGGAATCGAACTATTCTGAACGTTCCACGCTGTTCCATTTCCCGTCGTCGTTGTTGTCTGATAGTTTCTGCTAAGGATATTCTGACTCTGACCATAACGAAAATCTGCCGTCGCTCCCGTATTAACGTTCATAGTTTTCAACTGATTATGATGCAATTGTTGCTGTACGTTGAGCATCTGATTTTGTTGTCCTATATGCGTTTGTTGTTGTTGTTGTTGCTGTTGCTGTTGTTGTTGTTGTTGTTGTTGCTGCTGCTGCGGCGTAGCTTGTCTAGGATAAGGCGGAGGCGTGGCCTGACGTATGTTTCCCAAATAATTAATCCTCTGTTGAGCAGAATTAATACCAGGATTAGAATGCATAATTTGTTGTTGAATCAGCTGTTGATTCCCCGCAGCAGCCTGTTGCAGTTGAGTGTTATTCTGTTGATGTATCAGCGGCGTTTGAGGCGGGGTTCCCCCAGGCTGATTGATCAACTGATTGCTGTTCCCGGTCTGTTGTGCCATTTGTTGTTGAGCCATGATCTGCTGTTGCTGTTGCTGCTGAAGCAGCAACTGTCTTTGCTGAAGAGAGGCTCTGACTTGTTGATTGCTTATCGGATGCCTCACAGCCATTTGATTTTGTATCTGAACCTGAGGTGGCCTGTAGGCTAGTTCTTGTCTGATTGGAAACTTCTGTTGTATTTGTACTTGTGTGTGTAAATTCGGTGTTTGCATCTGACTGGCCATTGAGACTTGATGCGGACTCTGGGTAGAAGGTAAATTCTGCGCGTTGCTTATCACATTCCCAGAGTGTTGCTGCGTTATTGATGTCTGCTGCTGATTAACGTTAACAGTAGCGAACGCCGAGGGACCAGAACTCTGCGTCAAGTCTGGAACGATACTCGAAGCACCGAGCAAATCCTCCGTTCTCAACGATTCTAAATTCGGGGGTGACGATTCGTTGGACGAACTCAAATCTTTCCTCCTGGCGATCGGCTTCTTGGTCGGCCTCATTCGATTAACTATCCCGGTACTTTCCATGGTAGCCGGGGGTAGCATTTTTTGATTTGTCATCACATTATTTGGATGCGAGCTACCGTCATTTTGTAACAAATTTACTAACAGGGGACTCGACAATGCCACCTGATTGCCGCTGCTGTTTGAACTGTTTGTCAAATTACTACCATTCGTCGACATCATACCGGAGGCCACTGTATTTGCCGGTTTATATTGATTCGTCAACTGCCCAGTCGTCACTGGCAGAGTCGTCGTGTGGCCAGTGTTCAACGAAGTAACGTTAACCAGAGCATCTTGCGCCGGATAAGGTGGCGGCGGTTGCGTATGATGCTTGAACTGCACTGCATTCTTAACAGTACCAGCTTGGGATTCACGATTGTGTATATTAGCTTGGGCAGCATGTTTCATGCTGGCGAATGGAAACGGGCCGTTGTAGTTATTCCTCGGTGATGTGCCAGAAGGGGTCGTGAGCTGGTTACCGGATATCCCGCTACCGCTGCTCCCTGCGGCTGGTTGTACCGATTTTGAAAGAAACGGTGGAATTGGATCACAGTCTGTCGGAGCTACCACATTCGGTGATCGAAACTGAGGGGCCTTTTCCGCCGACGCGCCTGAAACAAAATTCGTTCATGTTAATTAGAGTCTTTTTTATTCTCGTGATTGATAAACCGTCGGGATAGTTATCAGATCCCGGTAATTACCAGCTGCTATTATCTGCGCGACATTGCGCAAGGCTGAAGAAATACTGGACGCATTACTGGGACCGGCTACGGCAGCTGAAGAGTCAGATTCGGTGTGAGTGACTTCGATCGTAGAATCGCCTTGAGCCTTGGAACCCCCATCTTGAGAGGACCCGGAGCGCAAAACTATTTCCTGCGCCTCTCCACCGAAGCGACTGGCTATCCTCAGAGATATGACCTAGAATACATCAACAGACATTGTAATTTTTCGAAATTTCTTCTACTTTAAAATTATTTTCTTGATTTGTGTATATATCGAAAACTTCTCTCAATCACCCGCAAGCACAAAATATTATTAATTTGACGCTTAAAATTTGATCAATTTGCATTGCAATCACGAATTAATTAGAAAAAACATAAAATGAATTCGTGGTAAGAAAAATTATGTTTGATTATCGATTTCGTCTTCTAGATAATGCGTTATTTCGTTTGTGTGATAAATGTGCGTAGCAGTGTCTCCAGAAGTTCTCACGATTACGCCACATTGATAAAGTAGCTAATTTCGTACAGATCTGTGTCAAATAAGAAAGAATTTCTATTTGTTTGAATAATCCTTAGTCTCGCATGGCTAGTTAATTAGCCTGCCATAAGGAACGATGTAAGCGCACTCAAAAGACTTACGTCAGATCTGTATTGTATGATGTTTGCCGATCAAATAGTTATCTTTTATTCGCTTATTAATTAATGCTACAGGTTCTTGGAATTAAACACGCTCCGTTTACCTGATCTCCTTCAACTTGGACGGAGAGAATACCAAGTTGTGTCAGAGTCGACGAGCCCTGGGCTGCCAACTCTCGTAGCCGCAACGCAGCCTCTCTTGGAATTGAAAATGTTACTCTGACAGAGTTCCATGGCTCCACCTTGTTCACGCGCAAGCTCTCACCCTTTTCTGAAATACATTTTTATTCGATTACAAAGGTCTGAAAGTCTGTTTTACAGCCTCCATTCAAGTCTCGCTGTCTTTTACTCGATAGATACCTTGACAGAGAAGGGTTTCGAGTCTTTCGACGATAACTTTGAACTTGTGTGCAAATTCTGGGTCCCCGAGATCCCCCTCGCACGTAACCACCGTCTCGATCAGATCACCATCGCTGTCTGCCGCCATGACTTTGATAAAAGAACAATAACGATGGTCAAAAATACGTTTTTTAGTGCCTCAATTTTATTATCAAGTGATTTCGCGGGTCGTTTGATATACCCGATCGATTTAATCTTCCTTTTTTGTATCGTACTTGAGGAGTGAAGACAACAAACAGGAAAAATTGATTGAGTGTATAGTTGAGATAGTAACATATTTTTGAAACTTGGAACTCGACAAATGATACGGAATTAATTCACGATCATCCTGCTTCAGCTTGACCTGAATAATGAAATTCATATTCCGAGTAGAAAATCAAAGCATTGTAACGATTGAAAAGGGGGACGAAATAAAAAATCAGCAATTTTATGTTGATCGGAGTGAGAAATTCGTTGTGATCGACTTACCAATCATCAATCACATAACTACCCGGGGAGCCTGGGGACTTCTCAAGGTACCACCGTACAGTCTATTGGTCCACCCGACAGGCTGCTTGACTATGCCAAACCACCCCAGTGCCGTTTCTCTAACACCGTTGCCAACTGGATCAGACAAAAACATGAATTAGTTTTCATTTCAAAGCGATATTTATACAAATCGTAACATTCGTCGGAAATTATAAAAAGTTACGTTCTAGTGAAATATCATGCTACGCACCTGCCGCGACGTCGGAACAACAATTTAATTTAAGCTTGTGATCATAATTATTTACATTTATCAGGATTTGATTTATTCTTTTTGAAAAAAGGGTAAATAGAACCATGAATTGATACTAATATTATTGGATCCGGGTTATCGGGGTCCGCTACCCAAACTGGCGATAAGTCAAAGTTTTAAGATTCTCTAGAAATCTGTCACAGTTAACGACAACGATATCTAAGATTCCAGATAAACAATCCATGTGCACATCGACACCGTGATAAATTTTGAAAATTATTTGAGCAAGAAAAAAAATGAATTCGATGTAATTGTGGGAGGGGTGAAGGATTGAAAAATAAATTAATTGTATAAACAAGTCCCGAAAAAAAAAAATAAAAAAAAAAAAGAATAACGAATTTGAAAAACAATCACAAAAACAGTGTTCATAAACACAAAGTGAGGTCAATATAAACTGGGAGGTTATAATTTTGGTGCAATAATGAAATAATCAAAGTGTGGGATGTGTGAATGAGAGTTATTTGATAAATATGTCGATTAATATATAGTCGAAATGAAAGGGGGGAAATAAAAAAAAAAGGGAAAATAAAATGACCCGGGAGACACCTTTACCATTCTCGCGAACAGCAATTAAAATCTTTTGGGCCACAGGACGGGGGCTCGATTTCTAGGTATCGTAAAATAGGTTATAGATTCGATATCGAAACTAGGCGTGACCTGTAACATATCGTTGTTGTAATTTGAAAATATTTCATTGATAAATGTGATAATTTTGACAAAGGTTGCCAGTGTTTTTCGGCAAAATAAGGCGCTTAGATCATTGGATATCGGGGGGCCACCATTTTGTCCGTCGGGGGAGGTGGACGTGAAGTGGGCTCAAAAGCATGCTCAAGATATGCCGTCAAAAGGGAGAAAATTAAGAATATTAACGAAATTTTGGTAAACCCCTAACGGCGAGGGATTATTTGTAGATAATTTTGTAGAAATTTAGAACCTCGAGGGGTCAGATAATGCGGCAACGGCCTTAGCGCAGGCCGATTTGATACCGTATGAACACAGGAAAATTTTAACGTTACCCCATTTCTTTCCAACTTCGTGCGGGATTTCTAGTTTCAAAATTCCACTGAGACACACCACCAACGCACCAATATTCATACAAAATACACCGGGCTTTCCTTATTTCACTTTATGCACACTGCGTGCGGCAATAATTGCGAAAAAACTCGACATAATCGGCAATATAAAGGGACAAGTCATAAAACGCCATGAACAATAACAAGGAGCCGCCATTTGCAATGCAGCCAACTGACATGCGCAAATCAATCGCGCGATGCACCATGGGTAAAACCTCGCGAGGCGCCATCTTGCGAATTATTTAAACATCCAACAAAACTTAACCTTTCTCTATCTCCGTCTCTTTTCCCTTAACCCCTCTTTCTTTCCTATCGCTATTAGAAATGCATTAACGTCGAATAAACGCTCCAGCGTAACTTTCGACCGTTAAAATTATACATTTCATAACCAATTACGAGAAGCGCAGCAAAAAACTTTATCGTCTTCCTCGAATCTCTTATTTCGGACAAATGTTCTATGTATTATTTTTTTTTTTGCGTTTGTTCTAGCGGAAAAAACTCGCTGTCCCACTACTCACCGAGTTCTCCCTCTCTCTCTATCCTATGCACGATTGAGGGGAGGATCTGAAAGATATATCCGATAAAATGGATAAAAAGGAAATATTCTATGAATTTATATTGTTTATTCAAGTTTATACAATAGGGCAGAGCGGTACTGTTGCCCAGTCCAGCCCATGATTATCTATTCATTGACATTGGAACGATGTATCTTTTCACTCGGGTCCGCAAGATTGGAGTAATCCTGCGTTTCTCATCGTTCGGAAAACTGCGTCGTCGTCGTAGGTCCTGAGAATAAGCGGCGAGTAATGAAACAGGGAAATTAAGAGGAAAAATCAAGCCCAAACATTTATCTCACTTGTAGAAATCAGCGTATCTCTGTTTCTTCGGATCGGCGACGAATACTTTGAACGCCGTCGCGGCGACGATACCCAAAACTACGGTTATACCCAGTTGTTTCTTGAAGTTGGTAGCGAGGAGGCCTCGGAGTTGCGGCTTGGCGGTGGCCATCTGAAAAATGTCAGACTGTCATTTTTTCAGACTTTTTGAGGCTATTTCGAATGTGAATAAAACATAATTCGATATTTCCGTTGTTTTATTTACCTCAATATAATCGGTCAAGTTTTAATTATACAATTGTTTAGAAAATAAGATCGAGGATGAGGATCAGGAGGTGATAAAGGTTCGGGGTACGACCCTTAAATGACTTCAAGTCTCTTATATTACGTAACGACGTCACCTTCGATAAGGTATCAACGTTATTTTATTTCCGTTCAATAAATTGTGTCTAATATTCATACACAAGCGTCAATAACACTCGAGACTTACGTTAAATTCGATCCGTCTTTCAACAGACCTAAAATTTTCACACCACTAAAATATCTCCGAGTACGAAGAACCTAGTGCGAATCTAGCAGAAGCTAGCCTCCATGAATGTTGAGTAGAGAGGGGGTACACCGAGGTCACTTCCGGTCGCGTTTATCGACGTCGAGTTACCAGACGGTAAATGATTATCAATCTTCTATGCGACCCGATCAGCGATTATCCCGAATCTGTTCAACGTTCTGAAATAGAAAATACGAGGGTATCGTTGGATCAATTTTCAAATTTATTCAACATTTGAGGATGTGGCAACGGCTCGAAGCGCGCCAAACTTCAAATCGGATGTCTCGCAGTTAGACGATGTCTGTCTAACTTGATCATGTACGTAGTGGAGGCGCATGAATCGCTCGATGCAAACATCCGAGTAGCGTTTCTGTCTCGTCTGGGTTGTGGTCGAAGTATTTTTTACATTATCAGTGGAATAAACACCGAAACGGGAAGAACGTCAGTGGTGCGAGTGGTGAAAATATCGTGTCATTTGTTGGCGAAATTATTCCTCCGGTCGTATGTCAGTCGGTTGTTGGGGTTAATATCGGCAATCATCGTGCCAGAAACAGTGTCTTTATAATTTGTGGGTCCGATCGACCACCAAAAACGCGGATACATTATTTGAAGTAACAGCTGATTTATGATACAGTGAAGAGTTTGTGTCTCTACGGGTACGTCTGCACTCACGATGAACCATTGTCTTCATAAGCTATAAAAACAACAAGTATTATTAAGCGCTATATACATACCTCGAACCGTTTATGTAACAAGGCCCTATTTGTTTGTTTTTTTCTGTATTTCACATTATTCCGAATTATTTGAAGGAATAATATTTTATACGATATTAAAAATCGTAATAAAATCGAAAGTAGGTCGTAAATTTCTTCGTCGAATTTTCTATGCGGTTACTTATCGCTTCTTTTTTTCCTCGAATTGTTTAGTTGTTTGTCGAATCGTTATCACTTCGCACGACATTAGTTCCGGGTGTATGTGTATATTTTTTTCCGCATCTTACGGAATTTCTACAGCGTCAAGGTTATCGTTTTTAATACCAATTCGAGTTCGGTTAGAATTATTAAAACACACAAAGAAAAAAAAAAATATTAAATGCTTCTAATATTCCCTGATCTCAGCATAATCAACGTATCGTATTTCCTCATAACTAGCTTCCGCAGTGTCGAGTTGCACTCTTGACGTAGCTGTGAACGTTTTTTTTTATACTCTAATGTAAACAGAGCGTAATTCGATGAATCGTAAACAAAAATTTTTTGGTCAATCGGAGCAAAAAAAAAGTAGAAGCAGTTAAAATTGAATTTAATTGCATGTTGTTATTGTTGTTTTCAGAGGACTGCATTCGTGCAGTCCGCGCTAGTTCCCGCGATCATGGATCGTGTGATCGCTCTCAGCAGCCAAAATCCACTTTCCCTGCTAGTCAAATTCGGTATGATGGCTTGGAACAACACCTGTGGCATAGACAATTGTTCTGGTCACGGAGAATGCCATAACGGCACATGTTTATGCGAGGTAATTGATCGTCGATGATGAATTTCACTTAGCAATTTAAATATCATAAACGTAAATTTTTTTTATGATGTAAAAACGAGTAAAGTGTCGTCAAAATATTGGCTATCTCTTATTTACATTTGAATAGACTGAAAATATCAAGTAAGTTTTTTTTTTTTTTTTGTGCGGGTTCAACTTGTATCTTATCTTCAGATTCAATTTGATGGAACGGAATGCCACGTACCGAATTTGAGCTACTACATCGCCTTTGCGACCGTATTTTTTATCCTGGCATTTGTTTGCCTGGTGCAATTGGTCATGTGCATCGTAGCCGAGTGGCAAAGAATGAAGGCACCCTCGTTCATCAGGGCTTGCAGAGTTACAACCCAAAAGGTCCTCTATTTCGTCGTATTTTTGGCTTCTATGATCCGTGGAGCGTACTTTACATCTCCGGTAAGTATTACGATAGCATCTGGTACACCAGATAACGAGCCACAGAGAATTTTTCCTCAGTGGTCCATCGGCCGTAGCAACTACAGAAATACATGTTGATTTTTCTTTTTTTTTACCTAAGAAACTGAATAAGTCTTAGAATTCTTGATATCTTTGGATGAAATTTAGAGTCTGCACTCAAACAATACCTGTGTCAGTTTTTTTAATGACTCGATATTTGTTGAATTTAGAAAATCGGGGAAGCTTGAGTATTTTTTCCTGCCCCATGCTTATGAAAACTCGAAATTCAGTAAATGACGAATTTACAGTTCAACTAATGTTTATTTGTTCTTCTTCTTCTCTTTCGCAGACTGCATTCAAGGAAGGATGGTCTCGGAGTCTTCTGTCCGCTTACTATCCTCTCCTGCTGAGCGGATCGTCCCTGATAGTTTGCTTCTGGGCGGAAGTTTTTCATCTGAGAGACAAGCATTGGGAGAAACCTCAATTTTTGTCAAAATCATTTCTCGGTTTTGTCATATTCAATATCATCACCTATTCTCTTCTGCTGGCTGAGTTCGTCACAGCTCAAATGTACACGCAAGTCGACCAGGTGCGCTGACCTCTGTGAAATATATTCCTCCCGCCTTTCAACACTGTTGAATACTTTACAAAGGCGTCAATGATTCGCATAAATTACAAATGAAAATAACAATTCTTTAATATTCGTTATCTCTTGGAACGAAGATTTAATCATTTCACTCCTTCACAGAGCTTCTACATGCACATTTTCAACGGTTGCTACGCAGTTCTGCTCTTCATTGTCGTCGTATTTTTCCTCATCTACGGAGTCGAGGTCTTCTTCAAGGTCCGTAAGACACGTTCATTCGTGAATATGAAGAAACCTCGGTGTTATATCACTTTTCCATTTATACATAATATTATGATGAAATAAAACATTGAATGTAATTCAGGTCCGCGGTGGGTTCTTGATCGAAGACAGAGTCGTTTCTGTGGCAACGAACAGTCGCACTCCGGACGACCCTCAATCGGCGGAGGAGGATCCAGTGACGGCAAAGTTGTTCGATCCAATTCCAACCACATCGGCGGACGCGGTCGCTATTCAACAACAAGTAAATACTTCTCAGCTTCATCAGTCCAGATTTGGATTACTCTCCCAAGCCATAATGCTCTTCATCGTCGTCGGATTTCTCTTCAGCGAAACTCTAAGCGAGCTTTGGAAAACAAAGTGAGTTTTCAACAAGCCTTGAAATAAGGTTGAATCTAATTAAACTGCATAATTTTCCAGGGTTCCATTGAACAGCAGGAATTGGCACGATATCGTTTTTCGTACCATCGAAGTTGGCGTCGCCTTGTGGTTCCCCTGTGTGTTGTGGAATTGCATGAGGTGAGGCGATTTTTGGACCAGAATTTCGAGATTTATCCATTTCCGGTCTCCCTAATGATCCACGAATACTTTTAGTCCTGAACAATTGTGGATACTGAATCCTAAGAGGCTGTTGAAAAAACTGGACCCTGAGCAGTCCAAGCCTGTGAAGGAGATCGAGCTGCAAGAGAAGAAAGACCCTTCGATAACCGAGAGAGACGGGATCTCTCTTGGAGGAAAAGACTGTTGGATTTGTTACGACAGCGAGAGGCAGGATGCCGGTCCGTTGATCCAACCTTGTCAATGTCGCGGAGACGTCAGCGCCGTGCACCACGATTGCCTAAGACGTTGGCTAGTCGAGGTTTGTTTTTATCGCTGAAATAATACGATTGAGAAACTTACGAAAAATTCTTGGCAGCATTTCGATATATAATTGGACCACCGTTTGAAAAAATATTATGGTATAAGAGAAAGCTCGACCCCTTACCAAATAATTATTGAAACAATTATTTCCACAGAGTTCAATGAACGCGGATAGTCTTGCCTGCAAGGTTTGCGGGACTAAATACAACGTCGAACGAGCTAATAGACTGGCTTGGCAGAACGGATGGACTTTACACGAATGGTTACATTCTTTAGCCATTGTTGTCGTTATGGTTGCCTCGTCCTATGGCGTTTGGATGCTCATTCAACTCGTAGAGAACCCGATTATTAGAATGTTAGCAGCTGGTACAGCTTTACTGACCATATACGTTTGTATACGGTGAGTGATTTCTGTCAATGAATGATTACACAATATTGATGTGAAGTACATATAATGGAATTTTCTTATTTATTTTTTTACAGATTTTTGGGCTTGAACACTGTTCTTGCTTATCAACGTGCCAAAATATCGTCATTGAAGATAATTTCGGCGGACACTAACGCCCAGGTAACGACAATCAGTTTGCACATCTCAGCAGACGCACCGAAACCGGAAACCGTCACGATTTAAGGATAAAGTTTGCGTTATTATTAAAAAAAAAAAAAAAAAACTGAATCGTCACTTGAGATTTTGGTGCTTATTTAGTTTCGTATTTAACATTAACACAGTCGGTCTAAATTTTTGAGGATATCCGGGATTCTATCTAGATTCTGACTTAGAATTTCTAAACACACGCCAAGTGAAATCCGACATAATATATTCATTATTGTTATGTACAAGGTTTCTTTCTGGATAAAGAACCGTTTCATCTGTATGATTGACCGTAGGGCTAGAATTCCAATTATACTGGATGAATTAAAAAGTACATGTAGAGAATGATAACCGGTTAGATAAAGTTGCGTTTATCAGTAGCACGCGTACTATATAATAATACAAAATACCATATGTATTGCATAACGTTTATGAATCCTGTCTACTGATGTATAACGATGTGAAAAGTAAGTGATTTTCGGCACTTATTTTAAATAATGATTCCTTTAAATTATAGGATTAACGTTCTTTGACAAGTTATACTCAATGTAATGTTATATACGTTCTTGAAATATTATGTAATAGTATCGGAGTACTCTGTCAAATCGTGTTAGATCAATCTATGCAGTTTGAGGAATGCATATTTTGATGTGCGCTTGTCGAGTCCACTTGTTCCAGTTATATCGTTCAAAATCCAAAATCCAAATATCTACAATCAGAAATACACGAATTTATTGCCTAAACGCCTGGAGAAGTCATCATTTCTGATCTCATTATGCAACATGTTTCATTAGAGTCATAAATGGATGATTGATTGAGAGATAGAATGAAATTCTGGAATCTTTTTTAAAACTCTTCTTTTCCTTTCGCCACTTTAATTTATTACTAACTTACATTTCACTGTTGGCTGTTTAGCTTGACGATTGTTCACCCTATCATTTTAAACACTCTAAAGTTCTACGATCGATCATTCTTCCTCGGTTTATTATTATTATTTTTTTCTGTTTCGAAGGTGTTTTATCCTCCTAAATGATATATTATTTTTCACTAAAATGTATTATGAAGAACATTGTGGGTGCAATCAGATAAAAGACAATTAAAAATTCATAATAAATTTGAATAGGTGAGTTAAACAGCGTTATTTCGGCTGTAGAATAATGTAGAAAACGGTAAAGAGAATAATTATTATTACTAATCGGATAAGAGTATATAATTTGTAACATAAGTAAGAGAAATTTGGTGTTTTAGACCTATATATTACCAACGTATAATTGGTAGAATACAACATTTTAAAATGCATTTGGAATCTCTCGATAATTATTCAAGTAATTATCACACTATTTTACAGAGTTCCAAGTTACTATGTATATTGAACACGATGAACATGTCTTTTGAACATTTACATCCTATATGCTTATCGTTGAAAGAAGATTGTTCGATTGATTGAAAACGTCTTGCTATCAAAAAAAAGAAAAAAAATGGAATAAAAAAAGTTAGTTTATAATTACTTACTTTCTGTTAGTTTTATGTAAAAGTAGTGAAACTCGTATCGTCAAATGTTAATCATATTCGTAGTCGTACCGTAGGAGACATAGATTTTCAGACATGGCCAAATTATGCTCGATAGTCTATGTATTCAATTTGCTACATGATAAGTCATTTGTTATATTTTGATTAAATATTACAATAATTTCATACTTACATACTAAGAATACCAATTATCGATCGATTGTACTGAACGTGTGCAGTTGTAAAAACTGTTACACAATTATTGAGTTACACTATTTCTTGACTATATTAATAACAATCTGTGTGACGTTTGGCTTATATCTTAGATACCCCCAAGAATGTTACTTGTATCTGTTACGTTGCCGTACGATGTAAATAGGATAGCACTTTAACATTTTACGTTTTCCACACAAATACTGCTTTCAATAGAAATGATGCGACAGAGGATTAGATGAATGTGTGTAGTAATGGATTCAGTGGTCAGATTCCACACAACTAATCCTTACTATTCAGTTTAAGCTGTAAATTGCAGGAAACGATTTACCGAACACGGGTCTGTATCATTGAAGTGCACAAAACGGATCTCTCGCAATAAAACCGTTTGAAATGGTTTTGTCTACTCATAATTGAGTCTGAAATGAAAAACACAAAGAAGAAATTAAAAATTCGAACTGGAGATTCTGTTACGATTATTTGCAAATTTTTTCCCCCACACTCACTTATCATTTGGTCTCGTTCAGGCTATCTTGAGAAAAGAAAATTGACAATGAAGTTATAATAAAAACGTTGGAAATATCAATGTGAAATGTAAATATATTTTAAAGCAAAGAAAAATGTATCATTGTTCAAACTGTGATATTGCCGGATGTATAAGCCTGACAAAATTTTTTCCCTAAATAATAAAGCTGTAATAAATATAAAAAATTTATCTTTTCCTTCATTTTCAATCCTCGGAAGTCATCATTTGTTGACATTGAGACCAGATTTAGATTGGTTCAATTGAAATAATAAATATAGTATCGGGCTGGAAATTACGGATGTGGATAGGTTCGTTTAATGAATCATATTTCAAATTTGTTGAGTTTAGGAATGATTCCGAGTCATTCGCTTTATTATTTATTCGTTTAGACATTATCTTAAGTTTTTTATACGAGTTACATCATACCAATTAATCGAATGCTCAATAATCAGCATATTATAGATATACAAATAAAACAAGAACTTAAATATTCTTTCACGTTATCGCTAATTTGAAAATTTTATTGATGTTTTTTCGTTATTCGTTTTACTCTTGTATTAATAATTATATTTTGTTATCAACTGTATATTTGAGTAGAAATTATGTAAATTTTTATTTTATTTATTTTTTCTCCTTTTTTTCATTTCATTTCATTTGTTGTTTTCTTTTCTTTTGCATTCATCAAGTTTTTGGGAGTAAAGAAGTAAATGCTATCGGTCACCTCTTCAACCTACGCTGAAAAATGAAACAAAAATCTACATGAGATATGAACTGCGGAATCACAATTACGAAACAGAATAATCCATTCGAAACGCAGCAAAGTTGGTTTGCGATATGTTTACAAAGCAGGTACTGTAACGTACGTTACTTCCCAAAGTCGAAAAACCTATTCATGAGAGAATCTGGTACTATTCAGCTTTATCTGCGCTATAAAGCTTTGTTGGACGGGTTCCTAGGTACTGGGATAGGGGGATTATCGTGTCAGTGATCTATTCCCTCGGAAAGCTACGAAGATTCAGATCAGTTAGCGGATATGATTTTTTTGCTTTTCAAAGTTGATAAAAAAAACATCTGTTGTTCACGTTTCTTTGTAATTAGCGATAAAACGGTCAAAGCTTACCTGCGATTCCAGCGATAGCTTCTGAGGCGAAATACTTGACGTCCACATCACTATCAGTGTTCAATTTGTCGAGAACAGGTTTAACTTGGGTCTGAACTGCGCTAGCTTCTAGATACGGTCCGATACGTTGAAGAGTTTTGGCAACGTTAAATCTGACATTGGCTACATTGTCATTGGCCATTGCCAATACTGTTGGTAACATTACTTTTGTCGTTATATCCGGCCCGCAGACCTCGGCCAGTACCTGATGGAACAACAACACAGGAATAATTAGGTATCAATCGAATAAAACAAACGCATCAAGAGACTCACGTTGATGCAGAACAGGCAAGTCATTCTGTGGAGGTAGTTTTGATCTCTGGACATGGCTAGAACTTTGGGTATGACGGTATTCTGTGCCCATTCGGGTCCAAATTTCTCCACAAGCTTCTTCAGGTTGAGGGTAGCAGCCTCACGGATAGCGTAGACGTGATCGACCAGCCAAGTCATACAGAGCGAGTTGAGTTTCTCGTCGAAGAACTCGACCCCCAATTGACCAGCCAACAAGGGCATGTATCTGCGAGGAAGTAGGCGTTAGAATGATAACGTTCACGAGGAAAATGAGGGAGTTGAGAGAAGTAGAACTCACTCGATGATCGCCAGACGCACTCGCCACTTCGAGTCCTCCGCTAATTCGACTATCGCCGGTAGCAGGGATTGGGAGAGTTGTTGAATGCCGATAACTTCGTTGACGCAGTCCAAATTGCTGATGATATTCAGACGGACTTCGGGACACTCGTCTTTCAATTGTGATAAGAATAACGGTAACAGATGCTCGATGGTGCTGGAAAAATAACCAGGGAATTATATCAGAGTACTGTGATCGATCGGAAAACTGGTAAAAAGGTGAAAGGTAAGAATCCTGCTAACTTGTGCTTTCCAAGAATGGGGCTGAGACCCATGATCACGCTCGCCAGAGCGGATTTTACGTGTTGATTGGGATCCGCGACAAGTTCTTTAACGTAGGGCAGCACATTGGTCATGATTATCGACTCCTGGTTGAACTGGTCCAAGTTTTGGCAAAAATCGCGAACCTTATTGGCAGCAGCGGCTCTGACCTCTGCCTCGGTATCCTTCAGCAGTGCTTGGAATGCTGGAACTAGATCAGTCTTTGTGATCTCTTGACCGACCGCCTTCTGAAGCTGAAAGTAAACGAAACGACGGTGTTGGTATATCTCTGAGGAAACTGGCGCTCGTTCATCCGAGGTTTACACTTACGTCGGTGAATTTGTCAGCAACCATGTACCGAACCCTCCACGAGGTGTCGCCTGTGCATCGACGAAGAGTCGGCATGACCAACTGCTCGACATCTTCTTGTTGTAACAATGTGGCAATACTGACGCAAGCTTCGACTGCCAGTAGACGAACCGAGTCCTAAACAAGCCAATATCACACCATACACTCATTACCCACCACTCCCTAGTTTGCACAATTGTTCATAAATCTATAGTCTTGCGGAACACTGTACGAAAATCTATACATTATTGATGAATTTTTCTTTGTACGAACATCACACATAATTAGCAAGTATTTAGACCCACTTACACACATGTATAGTTGGATTCCTGAACAAATAAACACATGTTTTAACGCTTCTAAAATTGATAGTCGTCGTGGACTCACCTCAAAGGATTTCATCGAATGTAGTAATGTGTAAAATATTTGTTAATAACTATTTGGTAAATTCCTAATGAGTATTAAATGAGTTATGCGTTAATTCAGAAAGCTCTATCTACTAAGCCGAGTTAGAATTTGCATTTTTTTAAATGTTGGTAAGAGGGCTTTAGCTTGAAAATGTGGAAAATAATGGATAATCAACGAACCGAACTTGCCTGTTCATCTTGGGCGAGGATTACGAACATTGGAATCAGGTCTGATTTCAAATACTCGACTTCCACAACTTTCGCAAATTCACCCAATTTCGAGGCCGCCGAACGTCTGACCATCGGAGTATCATCCTGACACAAATTGCGGAAGTGATTTCGCAACTCGGCTGGAAACAAAAATCCAAATAAGTCACAAAATCGAGAACGTTCTAAACCCCGACGTTTCATCTTACCTTTGATAGCTGGACTGACGCGAGTGTAGCATACACTGAACAGACCGCAAGCGGACGTTCTGGATGTGAACCAGTCACCAGCGGCGAGACGTTGTACCAATCGAACAAAGTACGCCTCCAAATCAGCGGGGCTGTGCTGACTTGCAATGTTGCGCAGTGACTCAACTGCCTTGTCACGTACGACCGTTTCTTCCACCGTCGCTAACGACTCTAACGGTGGCTGAGGGCGTTTGAAGTTTACAATAAAAAATATTCACGAGTAATTAGCGGTGTATTTCTCACCAGAAGACAGTGTACAAACTCCGGTCCTCCGACGAGGGGAGTGAACGTTCCCAGCTGTTCGGCGAGAGCCAGTAGAACCTCATCTTCGTCATAGATTGTTTCAGTCAAAAATGGGATCAACTCGCTACGGGTGCGTTCGACGCCCAGGGCGAGAGCGATGGTTGATAGTTTCTTGATGGAGTTTAAACGCAGCTGGAATCAATCACTCGAGTTGTTGAACGAAGCCAGTCCATAAATTAGCCAATTAATTTTCGATTTGTATTTATCACGATGACATTTCGGTCTCTGATAGCCTGAGGCAGCGAGGTGGTAGAAACGCTAGCGCGATAAACGATCGAGTAACGCGTATTCCTTGACTGAATTCTTACGACGTCAATGTATACCGAGAATCGGTAGAATGCGTCGAGGGGTCAGATTCAGCGATCGCGATAAATAGCTCTGTTCTATATTTAGGAGGGCAATCATTCTGTAATGACGTTTATGAAAACGATACGAGAAGAAATTTTTGAATGGGGTTCGACTGGTTCGAGGGAAGAATGATGGCTCAGTCACACAGAGCGCGGTGCGGCGACGCGGCGCGTTTTTAGTGGTTTTTCTACCAATTACTATAAGTTTCTTCCACGGCGTCAAATGAACACAAACAAAAGAAACCTATGAAAATAGCAGAAAAAACGCGCCGCATCGCCGCGCCGCGCTCTGTGTGACTGAGCCTTGACGGATTTTTTGAAGCGGCGGATGTCGAATTATGATCGGATTGTGAATCGAGTCGAGTTAATATTGTGGGATGTTACCTGAACGTCTTCATTTTTCAATTCATCGATCAAAACAGCAATTGGGTAGAGGCTGTCGTCGGCGGTAGAGTCGCTCGCTGCCATTTTGCTGTAGTCACACTTTTTACAACTTTTGGTGTGTCACGAATGGAGATGAAATATTGGTGATATTGAAACGTTTGAATCAATATTATCGTGATACTCGTCTCGCGGGGTTTTACGATGCGGATTAATTCACACAAGGTGTAACATAATTAACGAAATTTTTGTTGAATTATTTTAATCGGTCAAAGGATACTCCGCGACTCCATGAATCACTTGAAATTTCAGAGACTGCGTGCAGATGGCGCTTCAACCACAACACGCGATTCAATTCCGTTTCATTGTCACTAGAATCGTACGGTTTTTACTTCAGATAAATTAAAAATCCCTACATTCACGACAAACGCGGGAAGCTCTCCAACAAGGCAAGAAAACATACACACAGCGACATGATTGGTCCTTTTCCTCAGATTCGACCAATCATGTCGCTGTGTGTCTGTTTTCTCGCCTTGTTGGAAAGCTCCCGAAATTGCGGAAACTCCGTATCACCGTAGCCAATCACGGACGACCTTTGCCGCGATACAATCGTACGACAGCGCGTGTGATTGGCTGCGTTTTACGCTCTGATGTTATGCGAACTAGACTTGAGCCTTGAGTTGTCGCCCGCAATAGTCGACGCGCATTCGTTCAGCCAATAGAATACTCGACGATTCTAATGATTTTTTTGTAATCGCCAGACTTCCGATTCAAAGGATCTAGAGCTAGCGGATCGAGATCCAGGAAAAGGAAAAAAAAGAAGATTTAGAATAATTTAATTGCATTCGGTCATGATTTCATTTTGTCCAAATGCGTCAATATTGGATAAATTGCATATTCGGCGAAAGGCTATTCTTTCGGTTGTTTTATTGATAGTTCAGATGAAATCAGGTCTTTCAGATAGAGATGCGTAAGCCAAGAGTAGACTATCTTATCGCTTGGCGAAATGTTCGACCGACGGGTCTTGCTGTTGGCTGTTGAATGCAGGCAACCGTAATTGCGCGTGGGGAATGCGCAGGGACTAAAGTCAGGCGCACGATGACCATCTGAGCTCCCTATGACATTGGTGTGATTATTGAGTAATAGTTGAGGAATAATTTTACATCATTAATTGTTTGTCTCGGGAAAAGTAATTCAAATTTAACTGTATCATGACTCATGAGTGAGAATTTGCATATTTTTCAGTCGATGGGATTAGAAGCGAACAGTGAAATATGAGAATGTTCACAGTGGGAAACTGTACCGATGAAGGTCTCGTCCCTTAGTGAATATACATTGTTTTGATGCCATTGTAAGTATTTCGAAAAGAATTTCCAGCAATGATTGGTACTTACAGTCAAAATTCGACTCTTCGGAATCTTCGTATTACTTGGTCTTCTTATTTGTCATGTACAATCATTGAATATGTAAGAAATTTATCACCCCAGTGACATACAGGTCATTAGATAAATTTGATTGACAAAATTAAAGAGCACTGAACTCGATAAGAGGAATCAGTAAAGAAGTATTTTGGTATCATTACATCTTCTGTCATACATTCATTCAACAATCTGTTTCAATTTTCCTGTAGCATTATACCTATGAAAAAAAAAACATACGCGTTTGTGCTGACCATGAACCAGCCTTTGAACTTCCGGTTTTCAAACTCGTTTTCAGCTATCATACTAATAGTGATAACGAGATAGAGGAGATTCTTCGGAATATTCAACTGCGCAACAAATCATTAGGAACTAATTTCATGATCATAATCCAGACATTTTTTTAATTTCGTACCATAGTATATTGGATTCCCAATTTTGAATTGTAAAGATCCGATTTCAGATTCGTGATCAGCGACCCTAAAAACTTTCGAGTACCAATTTTCATCAAAATCTAAATATTTTTCGTTTTTCCTCCCCCAAATTAAGATTCGTAAAGCCTTCTCCATCCTCCTCCGGAAATCTTACGTAAAATTGACTGGATGCCTGAAATATTTGAAGTAATGACAAAATTCGTAATTCTGCATCATCCATCCTAGTGTTAATAATAATTATGCTATCGAGAGAACTTATAAGAATCACAGGCGGTAAGGTGATCGTTTCATAATATTTGCGATCAGACGCGGAGTGTGCAGGGCAAATATTTTTGTGCTACATTCAAAGTAATTTTTGTATGATCTCCGATTAGAAATGAAAATAAAATAAAAATCCTACGTAAGATATATTCGAAGTTACCGGCTCGCCCATGCGAGGCAAAATAAGAAATATTGACCCTCCCCAAAAAACGTCTTACGCAATAAATGGTCGGCCTCTTAGTAGAATATCTGCACAAGACGAGGTTTTCTTGTCTCCAAATATAAAAACGTGATTTTTGCGGCACGGTTATGTTGAAGGATTGTGAGCTATGTTATATTTTCCGTATCTGTAATGATAGTTTTTTTTCTTGCATCTGATTAGATTAGAAGGTCGGATATGTACATATTATTTCATCATGCTGTAATCGCTTTGTCTATATGTCCGCATGATATTTCACTTACAATCTCGACCTAGTTTTATGCGCATTTACGAGTTGGATTTTTTACTCGAAGTAGTGGAAATCCGAGAGTTTTTTTTTCTCTTATCGTAATTTAAATCGACTAAAATTAGGCTAGTGACCTTTCTTGTACAGTTTTCAATGTCAATGACAATGCAATAAAAAAAAGTTCTCTCATTCTATCCAGAATTATTCGTCGATTAGAAACACTTTCTGATGGCTGACCATATAGCTCGTATTGTCAAGAGATAATCTGTATACTCATCTCCTGGTCAAAATCGTAAATAATCCATTCAAGAATTTTTCCTCGTGGACTTAGTTTAATCAGTCATTGCTATATATTAATTGTCTCAGATGTTTCCTGTTGTCGATATCTTGAAGAGGTATTCGATCAACTCCATCCATGCCATGTACCGAGAAGTGGGGGGCAGAATATCCCACTGAGGCAAAGCATATTTGTATGGGGAGAACTCTTGTCGGGGGCTCATTAAAAATCTATTTATCTATATCTATAGTTATCCCAATTGTATTTACAAAATTTGTGGTATATCATTCTCATTCAAATTTATTAGTTTGTAAATCCTTGGGAAAAGTCAAGTTGCTCCGTATAGTTAAGCTCAGGCCCGCAATCAGATGTCAGCATCTAAAAAAATCTTGATCCATCGCTTTTGCATTTCACCTGACTAAACTTCGCGCTCTATATTGAGATTGCAGTTATCATTCCGCATGAGGTAATTTAGTGAGATGATTGTTGTCCGGAAGTCGAGCAACCGCAAGGGTCGTGAATCTGTTTGACTTGTTTTCGGGATTGAGCTTTCGATGTAGGTATAGTCTTTACACATATTCTTTCACTGGGTTATTGAACTCCTAAACACACTAGACCCTTATAACTTCCATTCTCTGCTGTAATTGAGATATGATTTATATTTACATTAGTTGTGGAGAGGCACACTGCGAGGCTAGTGCGTTGTTTAGATGATTATTGCGGAGGAGATTACCCGATTATCACTGAGATCACTGTTGAATCTTTAAAGGAGAAATATCAGACGCGTGCATGACGTTCATGGACAAGCTAGTGCTCGGCGACGACACTCTTCAACTCTTTAATTACTGGAGTGACGCTTATGTGAGGGAATAAAAGCTGATTCGATTATTTTCGGCAGTTGATGGTGGTCTGTGACGAACTGTAGATAAAGAATGAAATTCGACGAAGTTCAAGTTCTCGAGGTGCCGAAGGACAAGGTCGATATTATAAAGGAAATAATAAAGAGAAACGACCAAGAGGATGCTTTTTATATCCTGGACCTCGGCGATATCATCAACAAGCATAGAACTTGGCGTGCGAAATTTCCCAGGGTGGATCCTTATTTCGGTGAGTAAAAGAAATACCTACAAAGTTTGTATTATTACTTATTAGATCACTTTCGACATCAAAGAGCATCGGATATCCTGTATGCATCGAATGAACAAGATTCGCACGAGGTGTTCTTTTTTGTCACACCTGCACGCAAAGTTCGACTTTCCGTACCCGTGGGGATATCTGCCTGATGGCGCGGAGAAGTGTTGGCGCAAGCGCAGATCGTGGATTTGTTATTTTACACCCGCTGGCACCTCGTCTTGGGATGTAAAGTGTAACAATCGCGATGTGTACATGCGTCAGTGACTGATCGTGTGCCACTCTGCATGAATCATGGCTACGCACATCTCTCCAGGCATTATAAAGTCGAACTTTCCTCACAGATGTGAGAAAAAATGTCGTGTGTGCCTCATGTTTTTGCGCACTCTGCACTGACTTCACATTCGTCAGTAACCGCCTATTATACTTTCCGTCGTTCCACCGCTGTACTAATATCGTGATCTTTTTATGCCAGCAATGAAATGCAATCCTGATCCAACAGTGGTTAAAACATTGGCTGGTCTCAACGCTGGTTTTGATTGTGCTTCTAAGGTAAGGTCGCATCAATTTCTGATTATCCGAAGCTTATATGTCTCTGATATTTTTAATGCTGATAACAGTGTGAAGAAAGACACTCTTGCATTTTCAGTCGATGAGAATTAGCTCTGCATTTATTTTTTAAATTAATTCCAATAGCCTGATATCTGTGAAATATTATCGCCAGAGTCGGGATGATTCGTTACGTACTCACACGATAAACAGACTTTTAATCAGTTACTGCCACGCTTCAATGTGAAACGACTTGAAGTGTTTTTTTTAAATTCGACGTGTTCCCATATTTTTGTTTCGTCATTTTGTTCACCTTTCATTTTGCACATAAAACATCGGTAGACTTTACTTGAATTGAAAATATTTACTCAATTTTGAGGACGTCTCTTCTCACGTCTGCACCTCATCACCTTGTTCAAACACAAATTATTCTGCAGAGTAACAATATCATTTTCTCGTCAATTAACCGATCGAGGTCTTTCTGCTGCACTGTCTTCCTCTAATCATCTACTTCGCTCTTCTCTGTGCGACATCTTCTCAGAATTTTGGTTGCCGAAATCGCCTCGGTCCCGTATCAAAAATCGGACAAGACGAGACCGAGAGAAAGCTTGGTTTCATGCGCAGCGAATATTATGTGACACTCCGGCTTTTTATTTACAGATTTTTAATTCGAGTTCTGAATTTGTTATAGTACGAGATCGAACTAGCTCTAGCCAGCGGTGCGCCAAGCGACCGTATAATTTTTGCAAACACCGTTAAACAACATTCGCACATTGCATACGCGAAGAGAGTTGGAGTGAATTTATTCACCGCAGACAGTGAATTCGAGTTGGAAAAAATCAAGAGCATATTTCCTGAGGCAAAGTGGGTACCTTTCGTATCAATTTCTTGTATCACTAGCTCAACTTCATTTTTCGGTCTATCATCTGCGGATATTCATACCCACTTTTCTATCGTCTGACTTAGGTACTTGATTTTAACATTTTAGAATCGTAATCCGCTTCCGCTGCGATTCAGCGACTGCGCAAATTAGTCTCGGATCAAAATGTGGCTGTGATCCAGTCAGTGAAGCATCGGAGTTGATGAAAATGGCCAAAGACATGGGGCTCGATGTCCGTGGGTTTAGCTTTCATGTAGGAACTCAGTCTACCGACACCACAGCTTGGATTACGGGAATCAAAATCGGAGCAAGCTTGATCGAACACGCGAAGTCTATCGGTCTTGAGAATATCGACTTGCTGGATATCGGAGGAGGATTTCCTGGCGAGTCAGGTCATCCGATCGACAAGGTCGGTTTGAGAAAATGATCCCATGTGGTATCCCAATATACAGGATGACGCATTTCATGTGTCGAGAATGGGAGGGGCTTAAACTGGCACAACTTTGAAACGGTCAGATGTAGATTTGATGTCAAAAACGCAGTTCGAAGTCGACAATCCAAACTTCGAAAGGCGTTTTTGACATAAAATTTACATCTGACCGTTTCAAAGTTGTGCCACTCTAAGCCCCTCCCATTCTCGACGCATGGAATGGGCCACTGTGTATAAGAGAAGGGAAAATTCGAGGAACAATGGAAATCCTATACATGGATGCAATTGAACAGAAAATGACATTTTCAAATCTACTTTAGTTCGCAGAGGCGATAAATGAGGCTCTCGAGGAAGTTGATCCGTCGATAAGAGTGATAAGCGAACCTGGCAGGTACTACGTCGCCTCGGCCTTTACTCTGGCCAGTTTGGTTTACGGGAAAAGGATTGTCGAAGAGAAAAACGGGGCGAGATACATGTATTATGTGAACGATGGAACTTACGGATCTTTCATAGAAGCCATGTTGGATCTGCACACGCGAATACCGCGTCCCTTGGACAAGGTGAGTACAGATTTCGGTATGTACTTTGCATCGCGGATGGATCGCACCGATTGGTGCAAAACACGTATTATGTGTATCCCATTTTTGAATTTGTGAACCCGATCACCCTCGGGGACCAGGACAGCTTGAATTAACTAATTCTACATGCTCAAAAAATTCTTTATATCTGAACCAAAGTTCATGACACATGAAAAAGTTCTGGTCACTCTTTTGCTCGAATTTTTTTTTCAAATTTCCCTCAGAGATGTCGACAGAGATAATAGAAAAAACAACATTACAAGCGATTTATAAAAGAAAAGTACATTTTTTTTTATGTGTAATGAACTTTGGTTAAGTTGTGAATGATTTTTGGAGTATGTAGAATTTGCTGAATCAAGTTGTACCGGTCCTTTCATGTCATCCTGAAAGAAGGTAATTGAAATCGTGAACGCCGTAATCCTTTAGCCTGAAAGAGAAGAGCTGCATCCAACCACGTTTTGGGGTCCAACATGCGACAGTTACGACTGCGTGGTCCGCGACTGTAATTATCCAGAATTGAGAATTGGCGATTGGCTGATGTGGACGGATATGGGGGCCTATACCCTTTCCCTCGCAGGAACATTCAATGGCATATTTCCCCCTGTAGTATTCCCGTTCATTACGCAGAAAGAGTGGTAATATTTGTCTTTAATCTTGCGTATTTCACGTCCGATGATCAGATGACGACAAGATACACATTTTTTCAGGAATTCATTCCTGAAGGAACGTGTCAGTAAATCAAACGGCGTTCGCGGTGTGCAAAATGGAAAGAAGAATGGTGTGCAAATTGGAGTCTAGAAGAATGTATTGTGCATGCGAAGTAATTTTCGCAACGACTTCAATCGCAATTATAGCAGCTAGGAGGCTCCGATGACACTATCGACGAGTGTTACATACGTAGAATTGTGAATTTTGTTAATTCAAAAAAATTGTATATATACTTTATTATTGAATAGATTTTCATGATGTAGAGAAAATTATTCCCAGTTTCTCTGATGAACATATCAATAAAATAAAGTTGAACGGTAGTCCATTGCTCATGTGGATTCATCCTGGTAACAATACGTTTCGCGTTGTTTGCAGTAAGATCTCCGGTAATTCTGACGTAAATGCAGTGAAGGCAGTCTTCATTTGAAATTGCTACTAACAATGAGCCAACTGCAATTCTGCAATTGTATGTCACTGATGTAGATTAAAATTGCGAAGCGATAGGAAAAACTGGCACATGGAAAACGGGACGTCTTTGTAGGGTAATTATATTGGCGATGCCCTGGAAAATTTATCAATGACGAATAGTTCGCAATGAGTCCCAAGGAGGATTTCACTGACTGTGAATTGAATATTTGCATTTTCCTAGAAACGTCAATGATAATACCGACGATAAATCAACTTCATATAATATGGTCACCATATAATCTAACCGTTGCCGTGAAAAGTACAAATTTGAATTACTCCACCTTAACAATTATGATGAATTCTCCTCATCATAGAACTTGCCATTTTGGTTTAATTAATGAGTTGATTATACCGTGGCCGTCGTATCGGGCGATATCAGGAGGACTTGGATGTGTTTCCGGGACTTATGCGAATTTCAAGTAAAAATTAACGTAATTGCGAAAAATACGGTTCATGAAACACCAAACGTGACGTTCCACGCAGCTTAATTCCAAGTGCTGCACAGTATCCAATTAGTGCAATATCAAACTTTGTTGGTTCGAAATATCTTCGGTATTGAGTATAAACTATAAACACGAGTGCAGCTGATTCCTGATTAGTCTCTTATTTAACGAAAGTGTGAATGTGTTCAACGTATGTATACCGCGTATATGACTTCGAGTTCGTGAAATGCCGGGGTACTCTAGGCGAGGTAAACCGGATAGCTTTCGTGGTGATAGTTCTTTCAAACCAGTCTTCTGACGTAGTTATTGAAATTTTGAATTAGGTGCAGTCTTGATGCCTGCCAGTGGCGTGCCGTACCCCCAAAATTTGTGTCATGATTGGAGCACTGATGGAGCTGCTGAGGAAACATAATTCAATTGTGTAGTACAGCTTCGCTTGCACCTGGTGTATATCCACAGCTGTTCAATTATTAATATTCAACATAAATGATAATTCATCGAGAGCCGCGCTTTTGAAGACCCCGTTGAGCACATTCAGGATGCAGAATCAAATCGGTTTCGTAGCAGTTCATCTATTCAATCCGAACATGAAGTTGAACGAAGTACAAGTTGTTGATGACGCTAAGGATAACTTCGGACTCATCAAAGAGATAATTGGGACCGAAGATCAAGAAGAAGCCTTTTACATCTTGGATGTTGGCGATGTAATAGAAAAGCACAGAACTTGGTTATCCAAAATGCCCAGAGTCGAGCCGCACTTCGGTAAGTGAACAGTTCTTCACATATTTCATTATTCAATCATAAAATCTTATCTTGATTAAACTCTACAAGACGACACGGAAAACAATATTATATATTGCCAAGTACACTTGATTAGATCCAAGTAAACGAATTACCTGTATATTTCACTGGGATCAAATAAAATATCATTCAATCGAATGAAATTCCTTGGATTAAAATTTCTTTGTATATACAATATATTTATATTTATATACCGCGAGTAATCGTGGATGCGGGCCGATAGGTGCGCCTGAAGCAGGCAACCGTTCCTACATACCTTAAGGGGAAATGCAAGGCGCGTGAGTGCGAGAGAGATAGCGAC
>JAFFZH010012979.1:0-36046 GCA_018420115.1 Euura saliciscinereae
CAATCCCCAAAATATATACCCGGAACCGGATTTCGATTTACAACCGAAACACCGCCTCCAGTGCGAAGGAGAGCGTGCAGGGGAAACTTTGACTGCTCGTAACATAGGTTGGGCCGGAGGATGTACGTCGCTATCGAGGGCACTATGTCGCGGCGTCGGCGTCGGCGTCGCTGTCCGTGGCGCATAGGGTGTCGAAGGGTGGAGGGAGCGACGCGAGAGAAGGGAGAAACGAGAGGGTGCCACGGATCAGTGGAAGGGGAAGGGGAAGGGGAAGGGGTTGGGAGAGGACGACAGAGGGTAGAGGGTACGGTAGATGCCTACCTAGACCGCGGAGCAGAGAGCGTCTCGCTCGCGACGCTGATCAATACAGGGTGCCTAGGCGCCTCGTCCTCCGGAGTCCGGAGCGACACCCATCCCCGTGTCCCCGGTCCGGGGCGAACTTTGGTTCGTGTGGGTGCGCGAGGATGGAGGGACTCGCGACCGTCGTCCACCCTTCCGTTTCAATACACTGACAGCCCAGTGTGCGTGTAGGTACAGCTGTGAATAACCACGTATTGACCCTGCGCAATTTGCATGACACGCTGATGCACGGATGTGTGTGTGTGTGTGTATCTTCGTGAAGTTGGGTAATTGAAATTTATCCTCTCTCTCTCTCTCTCAGCACGCCAGACCTGGCCATGAAATTACGTGTTCACGTGAAACCGAGATCCTCATTTGCAAATCCTCACGTTTGATTGAATGATCGTGTCTTTTTTTCAACACACCCGCGGGGAACTAGCGGAGAATCGATTGAATGACTGTGACGTATATCGTACGCGTGGTGGGCCAGACACAGATGGATATGGGGTTGGTGAAAAAAGGGCGAGGGAGGAAGATAGTAGATTGCGATTAGTCAACTTCTGTCACGCTATGGCCCCGAGTCGATAAAATTATCTTCGATTCTGTCGCGCGTTGAGGATTTAACTGTACTTGATAATAGCACCTTGCGCACGGATGCATAATTGAGGTGTAAATCATATTCACATAAGTCTGATTTATGGCTAGGAAGATAAATCAGGAGACAAGAACAGAAATGGTTTTTTTTTCTAATCATCTAATTTCTGCACAGCAAAGAGCAGACACACATCGCATTGAATTGTAGTACTTGGCGAGTTGGGTTGCGTACCGCAAGGCGTACGTTACAGTAACAACTATGACTGTTGTGCGCAGGCATTACGGAAATCGGTCAAACCAATTAGCATCGTTTTGTAGATAAGATGTCGCTGGACTGTGTCGACGTATGCTCAGCCGTAACGGACTTTTACCATTTATATTCGCAATGGAATAATTTGGTACTTTTTCATCGTGTCATGTTGGAATTTGTTTTTTTAGAAATCTATATACCTACACCCACGATTTTTTCTAGTCGAATAAAGTGGAATGAAGTATGTGTTACAATGGTGCACGACTGGAGTTTTCTTTTCTGTACAATTATTATGATTAGAGAGCAAGAAATGATGCAAAATCTGAGTAGCGGTCGATCCGAGTCTCCGCGTTGACTGCATCTCTATAAAAATTTGCTGAGGCAATGTCTGAGGAATTTCTAACTCATGATTATTGTTTATTCTAGAAGTCTTACACATTATGAGGAACTGGGTTATAACAAATAATTATTTCGGTTCTCTACGTACTTATACGTAGGAGGCCTTCGAAAGAGAGAACATCGCATCTTTACATCCTCTTCTTCGATAAAAAAAAGAACCAAACGTCTATTCATTACATTTACCTATACGTGTAAAAGTCGGTTTCAAACCAATCGCATATGTTTATTCAATTTTAAAATATCGAGTCTCAAATCTACCGGACCTGACCTCACCTCAAAAAACCTTTCACACCGCACCGTATCATCGTCTAAGTATTTCTGTACATAACAAAGCAAATAAAGAATTGAGTAAATAAAAATCTTTAAAAATTCATATACACCTATACTCTGTAAGATGCATAAATTATTGTTTGTCAACCTGTTTTTTTTTTTTTTTTTTTGCACATGACCTTCTGTTTCATCCGTAATTAGCGACTTGAGAATACAGGTTTTGGTATAATGAAATCACAGTTATATTTACCTGATCCTCGGGTTAATGAGGAAGATGCTTTTTGTCATTCGCCACGAGTTTTGTTTTTCCAGTTGAAAACACTAGTTCAGATGACAACTAGGGATGTTTCCTCAGTTTGAAAAGTAACGAATATCCATGACAAATGAGCGCGTGATAATTGAATACAATTTTTAGGATCTAGAAAAATTATAGAACCAACACGTGACGTCACACAGTACCTCGGCCGCCATGTGGCGCCAACAGACGGTGAATTAATGCGTGAACGATACCGCGAAATTCAAACGCTGAATCAAAAAATTCGATCCCCGTGAAAACAAACTATAAACAACTGTGCGCAATATGTTTTTCGACAATCCTAATCATCCAATTATCGGATGAGAGAATTGAAAGATGCATCAAACTTCCCTGTTACTCAAACACGCGATATATGATTGTGTCAATTCAAAGTTTGACGCCATGGGTATGACGTCACTATCCAGTATGCCGGCCCGCCATCTAGCATCGTCCGTGCGAAGCCACTGCACACTTCGCACTTTGCCTATCTCCCAGTTACGCTGAATAGATTATGTAATGATGAAATATGAGCTGTAATTCTTTGTTCGATTGGCAAAAGGGAAATTGATGAACTGATTTTTTTTTCTCGAGGATACATCGAAGTACACGATTGGAATGGAGAAAATTTTTTGGAAATGAACCCGAAGTATTGGAGTGGAATAGAATTTATTTTCTTGGAGAAAAGACAAAAAGTATAGCGGAAGAAAAATAACGTAACATGAGAAAAATCATCAAATATACATGCTTAAAAACAAAATGGTAATAATAGTAATATTAAACTAGTAATCAGTGCAAATATTGTCTACATTTAGTATCTAAAAAATGTCGATGAAGCTGAATAATCCCTGCGAGAGGCCAGTGACTGCACTGTTACTTTTGTGTCTGAAAAAAAATCCGAAATTCGTCTCGATCTGAACTCTGGTTTCCATGAATATGAAGACAAACGAAACCAAGAAGAGACTTCGAACGAGGTCCAGGGCTGGTTAGAAAGCGCGTCTTCGTACCTCGGGGCTCGTGTCCTCGAGTGTTACTCTCATGCCTGCACAGACGCCACACGCATATAATTTGCGTCAAGATGTCTCGAATTACTATGCGCGCGTGCGTCTCCGCGTTCGAAAACCAGAATTTGGGACAGGTGTGTGTCGCTAACTGGCCCGTGGGCCTCTTTTGCGGCGGGGCGACGCGAGGCGAGGCGAGGCGAGGCAAGGCGAGGAGGAGATTCGACGCGCACGGCGCACGCTTCGGATCTCGGGCTGCCCGATCGCGTCTCGGTCGCGACTCCGACCCCCGACAGGTGTAGCATCGCGCATATCCAGATCCAGCCGCTATTACGCGAAGCGCCTTAAACCGCCGATGCTGTCCGGGTTTGGCCGAAGCTCCGAAGTCGCGTGGCTCGCGGGGACTCGGCTCTCCGGCTCTCTTTATCGGACGCGCTAGTGGAGCGGAACAGGTGGCCCCTAAAAATCACCATGTCACGCCACGCGACTCTGGCCATTCCGGTGCGGGTGCGTAAGGGTTATTTTACGATCTTAAAAACATATCTAGACGACCGGGGGGAGAGGCGGGATTGAACCGAGCTCAGAACCCTCCGCCTCCACCCCTGGCGTACCACTTCACTCCGCCCGAGGACCGAGGGTGAAGACGAGGGCGAGGTTTACGATCGATTTACTTCCAACCCCTTAGACCTTAAGGTGGCCCCGAGACAACAGATTCCGGAACGCGTTGATAGCGGATGTTTATTATCTCGTGGTTCATGATCTGATCATGATCTTCGGTATGGCACAGTTTTAGGATGAACTCGTGTCTCATACCACGAACTAAAAAATAAAAGTACTTTACTACACAAAACTATTTCATGTTGATTATTTTTTCTGTGTATAAATTGTCGGTGTTTATATTTTTGATTTTGATAATTTTACAAATTTTGATAAGATTTCAATTCCATATAAAAGTTGACAAAACTCGATAAAGTTGGAATATAAAATTTGGAATCTTAGAATTTGAGGAACAATGAAATACTTTGATTGGTCAGAGTTTCAGGTATTCGAGATTAATGATGGAATTCGAGCCAAAAATTTGTCTCAATCATTAAAAATGACAAAATTTCGAAATTTAAGAGAAATTAAAAATTGTGCTCATCATTTCTCGTTTGCGCTTCCATTTTTACAAAAATTTCAGACGAAGTTGTGTTTCATCCGAAAACGACTTTTGCACAACGATTTGACAAGAAAAAAGTTACTTATTCAACGAGTATCATTATTTTCGGAAAAGTCGTTCTTTTTGCAAAAAGGGTCATCCACGACTCATTTTGAAGCAGCTGATGACCTAGACTACGATAATCTCGACAAATGAAAAGATTCCAAGCAATTGTTATACCCTATTTTCAACACCAAATAGTTGTTCTTGGAATTGCAAAACAGCTGCCAATGGATTTGCCTGCGGTTATAATTTTACGTAACGCAAGGGACAGTATTGTGAGACTATGAAAAAAGTTTGGGTGGGGTTATTATTCCGTATTTTTTACTTCGGTGAAGACTATCGTAGTCTAAATCATCAGCTTCAAAATGAGTCGTAGATGAAATTTCTAGCTGAATCCAGTGTCAATATGTTAGCAAGAAATACATTTCGGAAAACAGTGATAATTATGTTATTGAACGTGTATAACTTATTTCTGACAGATCCTTCCGCATGAGTAATTTTCTAGTGAAACAAAACGTTTCTTGAAATTTTCATAAAAATCGAAAAAGTCAGGGTCACATTTTTTCATTTTTTTTTTTTTTTTTTTGCTGTCGAATTGAGATGGAATTACCCATATGAAACATTTAAATTACGTGAAAGCGAGTTTTTTCACACTGTAGAAAAAGATTGTGAATTCACTTCATATTAACTACACGAGAGTCTTGTGAAATTACAAATTTAGCATAGCAAAGTGAATCGCTATACACGTTCTTTGGATGTATGAACAAATTTTCAATATTATCATACTGAATGTGTAAATGTTGTCGAAATGCCTGAACGTTGTCTAAATTTTGTCTCAATGTTGTCCGAATGTGTAAATGTTGTCTAAGTGTTATCTGCGAATGTCTAAATTTTGTCTAAATGTTGTGAATTTACAACTAAATTACTAACTAAATTGTAAATTTACTACACATCAACTACACGAATGCCTTGTGAAATTACAAATTTAGTATAGCAAAGTGAATCGCTGTACACGTTCTTTGAATTTATGAACAAATTTTCAATATCAATATTGTGTAATAAATTCATCGTATTTGTAAATTAATTTTACGAAAATCTGAAGTGATTTCACGACTCCTGTATGTGAATCAAACTTCCAAAACATTGTTGGAAGCTCACAACAAAAATTTTCACAGTGCAGTTTAGCTCATTGTCAAAGTCCTCTAAAAATTCAGTAGGTATCACTACATTTTTAACTCGTTTTGGCGATGTACACCAATCATGAAATATGCAGAGTATCGATGAGTGGGCAGCAGTAATAACCTTCGAGGCGTCTAAATTTCTCTCATAAGTCATATTCTCCCAGTCGCCAAACGTTATGTGTTATTAATTACGTATATGAACGGTGGAAATAGCCTCTGAAGTGCTAGAAGTCAGCACCTTTTTGTCTCTATTTATTTTCTCATGTAAACGAGTGAGGTAACCGATGACGCAAATTGCTCTTCTCGATATAAAACACTCGGAATATCCGCACGTCTACTTTGTAGTCTTGATCTTTTGAACCTACGCACGTGCACGTGTTACACCTATAGATAAGGAAAAAAGAGGCAAAAAACAACCACAGGGATTACAATACACCGAAATATGTGCCATGAAAGATTCTCGATTGTGTTGGAGCGAGGACTACGTACGTCAAGGACGATAAATGTCGCACACTTTCGCGACATGTAGGTAGCTACGCGTTTACGTAATACATACATGCGTTGGGTGTATAAGGTGTCCGAAAATTCTTTGACGTACGACGCGATTCAGCAAAAGAATACATGAACAAGAATGAAAAACTTTTTGTTCGGATGATTTAGTAATGAAGAGAGATAAAGAAGGAAAAAAAACTATATCATTCGGGGGAAAAACTTCCTACTTCGAGTTCCTCGACGTATAACTTTCACGCGGTCTAATGTACTGGATTTATACCCGCCTACCAATGGTGGGTATGGACACACGTACATTATTCAAATACTATACCGAAGGAGGAGAAATATCATATTTTTCGTCAAACAAAGAAATGATCAAATTCGCGATCGATATCCCGATCAGCTAGACGAATTCATCGACGTGCACTATAATCATCGCTGTAGCGATACGTTCATGTACGACACACATACCTGGACAGATACACCTGCCTCTCAGCGACTCGTCATTTCGTTTCGAATCTTATATGAATACGTGATCGTTTAGGTGAGGTGGGCTCATTATCTGTTAAGTGTCGAAATAATCATGGGTTGCAGTCAGACGGTAAACATCTACAATATACCGACTGAGGATGAGTCCTGCAATGGAGTGTGAAACAAGAACGTTGTTGATGTAGTCACCCAAAGTTATAACGAAAGTGAAAACAAGAGGCAGACGAAACGGCGAATTTGCATCATTTCCCAGACAGCACAAAACTGGAAATAACTAAATGTTAACCAATAGTCGTCGTAAAGATGACGTATGCAACACTTTTTGACGTCCAAATGTTTTCCAAGACAAAATCAGATCTGTGAGACATCTCTTGGACTTGGACAACATTTAAATGTCTCAATGTTGTCTAGTGTTGTCTAAATGTTGTCTAAATGTCTATATGACATCTTTAAGACATATATTTTGGACTTCGACAACATTCAGACGTCAGAAAGTGTTGTATACGTCATCTCCATAATGACTAGGTATTAGACAACATTGAGTCATTTTCAGTTTTGTGCTGTCTTGATTTTCTTTTGGATGTTTTTATAGCCAGACAAAAATTGCGAAGATCTATTCAATCAATCTTTTATTCGCTTACATGATTTTTTACATGATAGTTATTTAACAGACCCCGAGTCCATTTTTCACAATACAGATATTCTGGTAAAAGAGTCGATGAAAACTCTGAATTTCTGGAAGAACTTTATTGAATGCATCGAGATCTCGAATCCAGGTAGCCACGCAAAGGTCTCAAAGATCCATGCATGCACCGAGCATGTGCATATTTTTTGCACAAATGATCCTGACAAAAGAATCATTAAGGATTTCCCTCTTCACCTCACCTCCAGTCTATTTCAAATCATTCTGTTTGCGTAAACTGAACCATTTAGGATTCCTGCTTTCGATCGGATACACCGACCGAGACAAGGATTCTGAAAAACACGTCTCACATGTAGGTATACTCAAAAATAGATATTTGTCACTGAAAAAAGAGTGTGAAGAATAGGAAAACAAGATAAATCCTCAACACTCCTCTGATAAATTTCCTCCTCTTTAGAATTCATCTCCCCCACCCAACCCCCGCGGCTCCTCGTCATTGAATAAATGTGCACCGGGGTCCGGGGGTGAGGGTATTCCCCGGTCTCTTTTTCACCATGACGTAACTGCGCCTCGCTGCGCGGCGAAAGATTTTTCGCGCGCATGTCTAAAGTCGCGACCGCGCTCTGGATAGCCGTATATAACACCCCTCTCGCCACAACCCCTCATCGCCCACACGTATGGCCAAAGTCGTGGGAAAAGTTTTCTTGAATCCACAAATCGCGAACGCTATACGGTATATCTATACCGCGTACAATATAGAACATGAATAACGGAGGGGAGGAGGGAGAGGGAGGGGGTCTCTTCTTCAACGTTGGCTGTATACAGATATAGATAGATAGATAGATAGATAGATAGATAGATAGACTGCAGCTATAATCATACCACCTACTAGCATCAAACTTTGTAAAAACAAATAAAAGTTAACCAAAATGGCGGCTTGTGCCCTAGATTTAAAAAAAACTCCCCCATATTCCACCTTTACGATGTGCATATATATGTGTGTGTGTGTGTGTGTGTGACGTTAGTGTGCGCATAGGTAGATATAATCCTCCCCCTCCTCCTTCTTCTTCTCCCTCTCCCTCTCCGGCATGCGGCGTTTCAGCCTGAAATCCAGCATCATGAAAACCGTCTGTAACACAACCCCCCCACCACGACGATTCCCAGCCACCTTTGTCCTCCGGCTACAAACGGCGGGGTTCGCAAGTTCGCGAGGCTTGTACACGCGGCGTTAGAGGAGAAGGCGAGGCGAAGGGAGAGGATCTCTATTGATCCTTTAAGGTTCAGTCAGTCTTTCCACCGCCTAAAGAGAAGCTAGTTCCCTCCGAGGTGAGTATATAGTCGCTCTGTCGAGGTACGGATGGAGGACTGAGGAGGGAAAAACCCTGCCTACCTATACCTATACCTATACCAGTGTTACGCCACATGCGCAAAACACAGAGTTGGGAGCAAATCATTTATGCATTGCATTGCTCCATCCGGGCAATAATGTCTCGATGTAATTTACGCGCTGACTGTATGTACAATTCTTGGCTAATGCGAATTAATGAAAATGGAAATGGAAATAAATTGTTTTTCAAGATATTTATAATTTTCCATCGAAGAGCAGCGAGAGGCATAAACAACGGGACAGCCTCTACGCTGCACCAGTCTCTCGGTGGTAGGTGGAACCGCAAGGCTTTTATTAGCAACGCTTCGACAGTCAACTTCTATGCACCGGCACCGTGCGACTCATTCAGAAAAGTAGGACAAACTGGCCCAGATAACGAGGTTGACCCGGCTTTACAGTTCGTGATACGCGCTTTGACGCGAACACGACGTCCATCAGCCTCACGCTTCTATATAGTATCGTCCTTTTATTTCCAATATCTAGAAATTAAACGATAAGTCATGAACGATTTATGCTAGATTAATAATAATCGATTTGACGCAATCCCGAGCGCCGAGTGGCGCCTTGAGGTCAGGCAACCCGGTCGACGCCTGTGTGACGAGGAAAATTTTCGTCATGTAATGAAGCCGGGGCTCCCTGTCCTTGGGCTATAAACGTCTTTTGTTGAAACTCACAAACTCCAGTATGGAGATTATCGGAAGAAGAAGAGGGCGCTGCTAACGAGGAGAGAATCATTATTGCTTTGGAACAAAAATTAGAATCTGAATACAAAACCTGAGGTGTTTTTGTTCGATATCAAAGGAAATTGTTAGAGACGTCGCAATCACTGAGTTTGAAATAAAAAGGTGCTAAAATTGGTAAAAACGAGTAATTAACCAGCGAGGCTCTCTTTTTTCACTCGTTTATTCCTTTTGTGATCGAGGAGTACATAACAAACTCGTCAGTATAAAACCAACGTCGTTTTATAATTATCTTAGTCTCTGTTATGATGATGTTATAACGCAAATAGTTTTTCTTTTCAATGTGGGTACAGGTGGAGTTAGGAGTTTTAACAACCTGTACATCGTGTATATACATACGTTACGATTATGTAACACAGAAGAACGGTCAGCTTGACACAGAATATTATGAAAATTTTCCTTAACATTTTTATCACCGTGTTAATTATTGTCATGACTGAAATTGAGCAACTCTTAAGAAAAAAAATACAATATAATCGTCAAAAAATTGAATATAGAGAAGAATTCGTTTTTATCTGTTCAAAGTTATCTTTGATACGATAAGGCTTCTAATCGATTGCGAAAATATGTAATCGATTTCATTTTCGGAGATAAATAGCTGAGCTGCGTTATAAAATTAACGTTAATAAATAAAAACTGGTTATACACCTGCGTTGGGTGGCACCGATAATAAAATTATCAATGACAAAAATTCATTGAATATAATTTTGATAGTATAATCAATAGCACAGACAATAAACGCGGGCTAATCATCGCCCGTATATCAGCGAGCACTGGAGAAAATCACTTCGTTCAATTATTGGGCCACTGCAATAATAAAGAAGATAAGCGAAAAAATGTTGACGATTATACCACACTATAAGCTTTCTACTGTGAACAATGAATACGTGAAGTTATCTACAGAGTTTGAAGAAAGCTAGGGGCTGTTTTTCGGACTGTATCGGTAATCCTTTGATCCAGATACCGGCAATTGGATTGAATCGAGCGTAATGAATTCAATTTGGCGAGCATGAAACGAAGAAGCTTGGCGTTTGTGAGCGTCTAAATATACTCATTTTTTGAGAATTTATTTTCGGAAGGTGCTGGGTGTGTTTCCCATTTGAAGGGTGTCCTAAATTATCTAGTCTTAACGGGCGTGCACCAAAATTAGCAGTCCTGTTATAGTCTTGGCTGGTTTTTCTGTTCATTCCTATTCCTCTTTTTTTCATGTTCCCTCAACCCGTGTAACAAACGCCTGGATCCCTAGGACCGGGAGTAACTGAATACCAAAATAATTTCCCCAAGATTTTTCTTCCCCTCATAAACCGTCTCCTTTCTTCTCTCCAAAACTCCTTTCGAGATCGAAGAAAAGAGTTGAATCGGTTCTCGTAATTTTTTCTCCCCCCTTGGTTCGCGCGCGTGGGTACGGAGATACAATACCTCTTCCCGGTGCACAATTGCAATTCCAGAGACAATTGAAGTTGGCAAGCGGTTATAACGTTTCGTGCGAACCGAACGCCGTGGATCGTCGAGGCACGCTTGTCACGGCAGAACAAACACGTTATCCTGTAAGAGGCCATTGACTGTATCGCCTGAAGAAGGCGGTGGTAGCCTCTCTCATAGAGCAGAGTAACTACGACTAGTAGCCGAAAGCCACATCATGACGACCTGTAAATTGTTCCGTGTTGCCCGTTCCTTCGATTATCCAACAATGCGGTGATGAAGCCTCTCGATTAGGGTATAAAAATTGCCGGGTATTGCGACACAAAGAGCATAAAGTATCATTTTGTTCACCTGTTTTACCTGGCGTCGAGGTGAAAATATAATAAATGTATTCAAAAAAAGCGAAATCCTGGTTCACTCTCTTCGATAAACGGGTGGCAACAGGTGCTCGAACGCACCTGAAGACACAACGGGGTACAGTTTATGTCGAGAAGACGTTTTTGGATGAAGAATAAAAAAAATCGAGCATAAGGAGACCGCAGGCTGTGTATCCGCGAAGGCTGCAGCCACCGGTGAGGCTGACCTTGATTCTCAAGATTATTGGATTTCCGTATTCCTCGCACCTTGTGACGTGGACTACTTAACATGTTCCGCGTAATGAGCAGGGTTACATTCCTCGAATGACCCCGAGTCTGTTTAAAGTTTGACAAGGCAGAATACGATATCAGAATTCGATATAAAATACGATATAAAATTCAAGAATTAATGAAACCGAAGAAAACAGCTCGAACCGCATCGTGCTCTCCCTTCTGTTCTCTTCTTTCCGTCCATGCCATCCGGGCATCTGGTCATCGCACTCGTCTCAGTTATTCGCAGTCGTTTGTTCTCAACACCAGCAACCTTGCCTCTACCCTCGAAGGGAAAGGTTGGATCCTCCACCGAGTACGAGACAATTGATAGATATGGAGCTCATATGAAAAAAGTGCCGATTATACGCTCGTCGATCCAGCTCTGATCAGTTCAACAGTATCAAGCGTCTTTTTCGTAACTCTCGGATGGAAATTTCGATTTTCCATCCTGTAGAGAGTGCGCAAAGTGGCCGATTCCCGAGCGGAACGTTCGGACATCATCGGCCACTGCGCGCGCATCCCTCAGCAGGCATGGGGACTCTGTCGTCTCATGACAGGCTCTGCAACTTCATACTGATCAGGAATTGCCAGCTCTAGACACTTTCCATGTAGCACAAAACTGAAATTACATCTTTAAGGTGTCTTTTGAACTGAGACGATATTGGAACGTCAAAAATTGTTGCATACGTCGTTCCCACGATGATTCTTGGTTCGATAATTTTGTTTTCACGGCACGTGCATTGGAAAGTCACTATTTCACGCCTGTTTTCGATCCGTAAAGTGGCACTTCATACCACTGACTTGCAAGTTGCGGCATAAAGTCATCATAGCGCAGTTTCTATACGCAGTTCATGCGGATCTCAACTGGCGTCGAAGTGACGGTCGATGACTTTTCCGTGGAAAATATTGTATGGGGCGTACGCGTAAAGTGACTGTTCAGCAAGGATGACGTTTTTCATACTCTCCGCTGGCTTTTCCACGGCCCCATAAATATCTATTTTTTTTTTTTACGGATTGATATTATTGTTCGCGACCATAGGTGCTCTAACCCATCGCTGTTTGCGGATATACTAATACGGTCTATGCTTCGAAATCGAATATGGATGCCCATTATGTCCTCGAGCGAATCAATAACACTCTACACACAAAGCCCCGGCGACCTGACGCAACAGCAAGAATCAATGCAAAACTTATTATTACATACACCATTCAGTGTGGTCTAGTGTAGACGGGTACATCGATTGGTTATGGGTCTGTTCGATGTTATTTTTATTTTCAAGTAGCCTCACATAAAGAAAGAGGTACATATAGTATTCTAGTTTATTTTTTGCAATAACGTTATCCGGGTTGAGACGTTGTCACATTATGCAGAATTCATCCTCAATCTGGGGAGACTTCTTTTTTTTTCAAGCTCTACGATCGTTGTACCGGTGAAACAGTACAAACGAGTAGGTATCATGTAGCGGTAATTCATAAAGAATAGTTAGAACCTTTGATATCTATTATCGTAAACAATCTTATCTCCGTAACCGAGAGCTACGCTGTACGATTACGATAGATAATGCAGTGGATAATCTAGCGATAGAGCAGAGCTTATATGGAATTTCGTAATTGAAAAAATCGTCTTCTTTGATTTTTTTTTTTTTTTTATAACAGACACATTCGGTGCTGAACTATCGAAAAGTAATTCTGTCTACGACTGAAGGGACAGCCTTAGGTCGATCAATAATTAAACACGTATCCGCCACACGGTATAACAGGACTATAGATATACTGCATACCTACACCACGGTCTATAGCCTCTTTACACATTCGGAGGCCAAGCCTTTGTCGAGCTATTAACGCGGGTGGAGAGAGACTGTCGACACACTGTCGCAACTATTTCGTCAACTAGATATTCGAGCTAACAATACCTAAAGAAACAAAAACGAAACAAATTTCATGATGTACGAGCACGCGAATTTTTTTTGTGTACTCTAATCTCTTTTCTAAAAATCATATAATTTGTATTAATGTGAAAGAAATAATTCTAACGAAAATTGGTTATTTTTAGAGAGAAAGAAATAATTCAAAATCATGAAAGCTTGCTGTCTTTTATCAGCATTATTTATATGTCTACATAAACACAAACATCAAAAACAAACGGCAACATATACGTATAACCGAGGCGGTATCATTAACGCTTCGAAGTCTGCATACGTGTGTATAGAATTATAGATATAGAACCGTGAATCGTACACTGAATATTAAACCAATAGAAGAGGAGGACGAGAGTTATCAGTTTTACAGATGGTCATCGCGCGCGCGAGACCGAGATAGAAGAGGACAGCGCACGGCTCACGCGACTTGGCAACACCGCGGTAGCCAGCCTTGCACTCTGATCGATGGGTGGGGAGGGCGAGCCGAGTCTCCAACAGAGTGAGACGGAGCCCTCACACATCCGTCGAAATCCGCGTACACGCCGTATCCCCCACATTCACACGGGGGTGTCCCGAAGGTCCGCGACGGACCGGTGTGCTCGAGTAGGTTGTTCGTACGTGTACGACGGACGGTCGAGGAGAGACGGGATCGGCGGGATCGATATAGAGTACCGCGGCGTCAAGGCGCGGGGGCGTCGCGACGCCGTCTTTTCCCCCTCCCCTCGACGCTACTGAGAGGGAGGGGAGAGGGACAAAAAAATTGAAACGACGACGGAGGGGGGGAAGGAATCGCGGCATCGGAGCAGAGCGATTAATCGACGTCCTTCCTCGGGACGCCCGGAGTATCGGAGGTGGAACTGCCTCGGCTACGCGACAAGAGGAGACTCTGTGTGCGCCTTGACGCCGACGCCTGAGAACACGATGTGGATGTCCGTCGCGGTAGAGCGGGAGTGGGAGTTGTGAGATATATTCGATGCCCGAAAGAGAGAGGGGGAGGATTTTATCCTCTGAGAAGGGGAAGAAAAAAACTAACCGCGGCGTCGATGCGAAGGTCACGCACCACACAGTCGCGCCACGCTATTTAAATAATGTATTATATCTAGTCTCGCGATGTTATAGATCCTTCGATTTTTGATACACCGTTTTTCCTGTTCATGCTTCATTTCCATGTACCTATCAGGCACGAGTCTTCTCGTCTCCTAATTAGCGAGTCATAATTCGACTAGGAATCGCGCGTGTCGACGGAGTCACGGTTCGACGGAGGTCGCAGTCGATTTACGAACGAGTTCGACGAGCGAGCGAGCGCGCGCGCGAATCCGTTATATCGCAGAGAGACCGAGAGCACCGAGCCGGTGGTAGTGGTCACGTCTCGTACGGGAGAATCTTCACAAATTCCGTTCCGGACAACGCCGCGGCCGTGGTGAGCTCAAGGTAGTGTCCAACAGATACGAGACTCGATCGAGCGGGAGAGGGAACGCGGTGGCTATAATACGGAGCGTAGATCATAAACACGGGCAACTGAAGCGAGTAGCGGATGGCATCGACGGACGAAATATCTTCTTCATTCGTTGTATTACAATTAGAATAATTAAAGTGGGACGCACCGCATCGGAGGAGAGGAAGTAAGCAGTGGTGGCGCGCGTCCGTCTTTTTAGAGTCGCGTGGGACGCACGCCGGGAGGAGAGGAGAGGAGAGGAGAAGAGAGACGAGAAAATGACAAAGCCTTTTATTTTTTATTCAGTCTCTTGTTTTTTGTATTTGTTTTTCTCTTATATCGGACGAACGCCTTTGCCCTCGTCTTTGGGCTGCCTTTGGGATTATTTCTTTGTTTCGAATGGGCACGCGCGTGTGTGCGGTACGGGACTAGCCTCACGCCGCTACTTTTGGCCTCCTTCGTCACGGTTAAACGCCCACGCTTAACTGTTATTCACTCTTACGTACGAGACGGGGTCCGGTATTTGATCGGAGCGACGATATCGAGAGATTCGGATAACTCGCGGGTATCACCGATTAGCCAATGGCGTATTCCCTCTGTCGGATGATTCACGGAGCGACAGAGTCAGCCTCTTTCATGTATCAGGGAAAATAAAACAATCGAGGTATAGTTTTGATCGGCCGGAACGCGGGAAAGAAACGACCGCGACCGGCAGGTATCATCGTCGACCTCGATGTCAAACGCCCGAGGACTCGACTCGACCCGGACGACGAGGTAGAAGTATGGTAAATATCTGTCCACATACACGGACACGCGGCATAGCGGAGCACGAACGACATCGAAGTATGCGAATATAGTTCATACTTCCGGCACAAACTTCGACGTTGTACAGATGCGGAGAGGCTTGATAAGGTTCATTATCTGACGTGCAGATTTTTCGTGCCCGGGAATTCCAACCGATATTGACGAAAATTGGATATTTGAGGTGTTCAAATGGAACTATAGACTAAATTTTACCGATCCATTCGCCAAGATTCAATTTTTTACATCACAAGGTCCTGTTCCGAAGCTATGAGACGTGATGTGGACGGAATGACGTCACAAACGCCGAGCTCAGTCGCGCCTCTGGCGGCTCGATCGTTCGTAGCCTCGCAGTAGAGCGCGGGAAATTACAAATCTTTTACTAATTTACTCAAGTTTCAGAGGATAGCAACGTACTTCTATGTTTTTTTATAGTCAGGTGAGTATGCGAATATACAAAACTTGGTAAACAACAATTATGTGATACAGAGTGTGAGGTGAACGCTTCGGTTTCTGACATTATAAGGATTTCAGCCGAGGTTATTCCCTCCTGAATCAGGGAAAATAACATGTTATCGGCAATGATGGGTTTCATTGGATGAATTGATACTTCGCAGGCAAAGAACGATCATCTTTTCGATCTGTAATTCAATGAATAATTTAACAATGATCTCTTATTCGAGCCTGGTGCAGCTACTAGCTTCTGATACTCAATAATTGTTGTACACTAGATTCTGACCCTACTGCTACCCTAGTTTCTGACTCGACTGGTTAGAGCTAGTTTAGTCTTTGGAGTGGGTTCATTTCAATAATTATCGGACGGAATCACACAGTTTAATATTCTTGTTGACCAAGTCGACTGTGTCCGTTTCAACAAAGTGAACGTCTTTACAAAGAAACTATTGAGGTTACGTCTCTCGTGAATCTAGGGGTCAGAAACTAGCTCAACGCTCAAATAAACAGAAGACCGAAAGGATCCGGTATTTGACCCCTTCTTGCTGCGTGACAAACTTCGCAGTCACTTTTAGTCATCAATAATGCGTTTTTGATTAGATTTCGGACTACAGCGTACACTAAATGATGAAAAAAGGCCAAGGGGTCAGAAACCGGGGCGTTTACCTCAGGCAGTATTAATACGAGTTGATTTCAGGTTCTGGCGAGCGTAGATTTTTCTGGTACGCAATACAAGGGCGGGCGTGCTCGTATTCTCCCCAGGGTCAACGGCGTCCTCGTGCGGGCTAACCCTTGACACACGTACACAAGCGGACCGGGGGATGCCAACAACGAACAATAAAATTACTTGAGCGAATATCGCTCGTATTGATCCGGGCTTACGCCCGACGACAATGGGCACTCGGCTAGTTGCGCTGGTTACGTTAATTAACGCCTTGGTATACTTGGTATATCGGTTTTGCACCAATTTTTACTCATAAACATCAATTACAGCGCGGATTTTATTTTTTGACATCCTGTTTCGCTGTGTGAGATCATTTTTTTTTATTCCTTCTTGTAAATTTGTTGTTTCTTCAAACGCGGTTCGTCCGTGTCCCTCTGTGAGTATCTAGCATCTCCCGTTAAAGGCGAATGAACGGACGTACATTGGAGTCAAGATCGGTGAGGACGGAGAGAGGGAAGAAAAAAGGAGGTAATAACGTTCGATAATTATATACTTACCTTGAATGGGACAATGCAACGGCTTTTTATACCAAATGTTGAGAACATTAGTGCAGAAATTTTCGCAAACATCTGTGATGAGCAAACAAGTTGAAAACATATATGTACCGATGTATATAATAATTATTATTATGAGAGACAAGCGAAAGAATATAAAGAAATTGTGAAAAACAGAAATTAATTTAGGTTCACGATGAAGATATGTAAAAAAAACGAAACAACACGCAGTAATAAAGCGATAATAAATCATGTATGGCAGCTGGTATATTATTGCGTCGTATCTGTGTCCACTTATCAGCCATATTTGATGTAATGTCGGAATACTGGGTCTCTTGTTCGTGATTTTATTAACACCGATATAAATATAATCAGAGAGTTACAGATAATTCAAATGACGTGAGTGAAAATTTGATTACCATGTCCGATGCCTCGAGGACATCTTGTAACAGTGAAATTTAATTAAAATTATGAATATAAAATGAAATGAAACGAAAGAAGAAGGAAAAAAAAACCTCTGTGTCACATGTGTCCATCGGTTCATCGCAGGACATTACAGCGACAACACGATATTAAATCGTGCGATGCGATACATGAACGCGGTACGCGGCTAAACTGCGTACGAGCCACGGTATAATTATCCAGTAAGTTCGTCAAGGTGGCTTCTGACCGCGCGGTGAGAACCCGGCCGAAAGCGACAAAGACCGACGTAATATCCAAATTAGCACGCGACCTCTTGCCCCTACCAATTCGAATACCCTGCAGTGTGCCGTGCCGCTGCCTCTCGCGGTAACTGGATTCCAACGGACCTTTCTATTACCCGTATATACCCTCACCTACGAGCGTGCACGGTCCACGATACACGTACAGCCAACCCGATACACATCCGCGGGTGTCTTGTGCACCACGATCACACTCGAGAGTCTCTCAATTCTGTCAAACCACCTCCGTGCGATTGTGTAAGTCGGTATACGTCGTGGATAGACGAGGTATGTTACCACCGGTATACCGACGAGCCAACATTATTCGGTACCCTGTCGATGGAATAGAAAGTGGACCATCGCCTCTGCCTCTGCCTCTTCCGCTGTACATGCTACGTCAGCTTTTGTTGTGGTCATTGGTGATATTCCCATTATTGCGGCTTGATAAGAAGACAATTTATGACACGCTTAACGAGGTACACTCGGACCCCACTTATTTGACCGATTCTGCTCCAGCTATTTGACTCCCTCTACCCCCACCACCGAGCCTCTGGCGTTGGGTAGGAATCAGCGCATGTACGAGTGCGCAGCTGACGGCCGCCATTTAAAGGCGATGAGTGGGGGCCCCTACTTTCGTCAAATAACTGAAGGTTTCCGGTCCCGAGTTGGTCAAATAGGCGGGGTCCGAGTGTATACACTGAAGCCTCATTAACGTACCTTTTTCTCGTTTGTACGTGATATTTCTTCAGTTCCGGTAGTAGATAAGCAGTACTGAAGTATTTCACTTGAACGTCATTCGCATTTTGTCATACACCTTTTTTAAGGAAGAAATCCATTTATCCCTCCGTTGTCACACTGGGTGCATGGATTCAACCTACTTACTTTTGAGCAAAATCGTTTCATTTTCACAAGTTGACACGAACACGATTTTTTTTTTTACCTGTTCTGTTTTTTTAATGTCCTGCTGATTGGAGAGTTGAATCAGAACAAGAAAAAAACTATGATGTTTGAGTAGTGTTCGACCATCCCCAGACAGCATAGAACTCAAAGTTGACTAAAAGTCGTCGAATGGACGTCAAATTTCCCACTTTTTGACGTCTAAATCTTGTCTTGACTCTCAAAGACGTCTTTTGGTCTCTTATTTGTCGTCTTAATCTTGTCTTGGATCGTAAAGACGTCTTTTGGTGTCTTATAGACGTCTTTGAGAGTTAAGACAAGAATTGGACGTCAAAAAGTCGGACATTTGACGTCCATACGTCGAATTTTAGACAACTTCGAGCTTTGTATTGTCTGGGTCATTATCCGTGTTTGACGTAAAGTACCTATCACTTGACTAATGGATGAGTTACGCCAAACATGAATGGAAACATACAAAGTTCTGTCGGTTGGGGTTGAATTTGGAGCACAGTTGGACTGATTCTGGAAATTTAGGTCCTTGATTGTTCATAAAAGATGTCGGATATTGTTCTACGCCCCTACGGCAATTCTGTAAAGAGTTATGGAAATTTGGAGATTTTTCGGGTTTGTTCGCTTCAACCAGGCGTAGCTCCATGTGAGAAGATCCTACAGGGATTTTAAAAAGTGCATTTCGAAGCTTAACGAATCTCCTAACATAACGAGGGGACAATGACTCACTGAAATAACGTGTCAATAGCTCGTGAAATATTGAGAAATAACCGAGGAAATGACTAAAATAATGAGAAATAAATGAAATGATAAGAAATTATTGAAAAAGTGGAGGAAATAATAAGAAATTACTGAAAAAATGAATAAAAATAATTAGAAATAACCGTGGATAACTGAACTGAGAAAGTTATGAATGAAATAATAAGAAAAAATTGATTAAAAATTAAAAAATTACTTCGAAATAAAAAAAGTTATGTTGAAATAGAAAAAAAAAATAGGTTCAATCGAATGAAATAATCTCGGAAATAATGTGAAATCAAGATAATAATTTGAAATAGATATTAAAAAAAATTGCAATGAATAAAATAATCTGAAATTAGAGAATTAATTTGAAATAATTTAAATTATTCCAATGAAAAAAATAACAGACAAATCTTTAGTTATTTCACCCTCGATAAAAATTTTGGTCGCATGCAAGGCGTTGAAATTGACATTCAAGCGTGGATTTGCGCAACAATCGCTTCAGAGCGGTGTATCAACAATGGAACGTGATTAAAAAAAATACATTTAGGAGAAGTGAAAGAAGACACTCCAAGCTTCAGTTTGCACTCGTCGTGTTTTCGATACGACCTCAGTATCAAGAGTTACAAGCATTCGAAAGTTCTTCATTTTTCTGTCCTTCATCAGGTGTTGCTTTAATTCTCTCGATAAGTCGATTTTTATTACAGACATGAAAAAAAAACGGAATACTTTCAAAATAAGATAAAGAATCTGTAAAAATTTAAGAATAACTTTGTTAGAATTTTCCATATTCAACTGATGAATACCTTTTATGAATACAATTGAGGATAAAAATGTCTAGAATTGGTTCAAATATGCTCCAGATTCTTAATTACCACAATCAAAGAATCTAACGAGGGTTGGTCCATACTAAATCATTTTTTTTTTCTCTGATCAATCTCCAATTCGCACGAAAATAAAATTTCTCCGGTTTAACCTCTGGTGATCTCATGAATTTTTGAGTGTCTTGAATTCGTTGTATCAATTGTCGTAATGTCATAACGATCCGTTTAATTGCTGGCACAATTTCAGCCGGTTGTCAAGATTAAAATTTTTTTTTGTGTTCAATCTCGATATAAAAACACTGGGTTCCAAAGTGGTCTTTAATTGTTATTCGAAGCATATCTGCGTGAATTAATTACCGTATACGTGTCAGTCGCGGCGTCACTGCTAGATACGTAGCAATAGCCAACCGAGCTCGTGTTAATTTGCATAAAACCGATTAATGCTGCTACTATCAGAGCTGTTGAGTCGTTTGCAGTATACAGGTTTTCGGCAGGTCAAGACTCTCCCCGATTATCGGGGAACCAATTACGTATCACTAGTAGGTATACTCGACTTCCGGTCTGTGATACGTACGTGCGGCATTTTTCTAAATCACTTAATTTATAAATTTCTTAATTAACGAAACCTGTCCAATTCGCTACATCGCCTTAATTGAATACTCTCCACTCTGTTTCTCTCCAAAAATAAAAATAAGAAAAATTAACAACGTTCTTCAATATCGAAAATATTTTTGGGTTTTCGACACCAAAATTCCTACGCTAATATATCGATTCGTTCAACCATAATTGTTTTTGTTTCTTTTGGATCTCGTTTATCACCGACTCGCGGATATTCGACTTGAAAACTACGTCGTATTCGCCCCTGCTAAAGACCCCTTGTAAAATAGTCGACAGATGTAACTCATCGTCAGTAATTCAGTTTCAAGAATCGATCCTCCCTTCAAGGAAGACCCACTGTGCGTGGGCTGCGAAACGTCCGCTGAAGGATCCTCGAATCGAGTCAACAGGCGAAGCCGTAGAAGCGGTTGGGAAATTTCAACGCTCCTATTACCCCCTGGTTGATTGATTCATAAGTGAATTTCCTCTTAATAATATTTCTGCTGTGTAAAATGAATATTTTTTAACGATTATTATAAGAAACGCAACAACGCGGAGGAGTCCGGTGTGAGAAACGGAGGGAAGGAGGAAGAGGCTCGAGCGGTCGGTGGCAGGTGGTGGATCTTAACCTCTGCCCGCAGAACCGGAGAGTCTTCGGTCTTCTCTTCGTTGGGATCTTAAGAGCGGCCGCGGCACAAGATACCGACGGTGAGACGGACCACGGGAAACGAACGACCACGGGGCAAAAGGAGGCCTGAGAACCCGAGGACCTGCCGGCGAGCCGAGTAAAGAGAGAAATAAGAAGAATTAACGGAGAAACGCAGAGGAATATATACTATCCTCGGCTTCGTTCCTCCCTCCCCTTTCCTCAAGAATCTCGAGATCTTTTAAAAGACGTTCAGCATCACGCGAGGAGTGCAGCGGCGTCGATATAACTATTTTTCTCTCTAAAATACACAGGTACAACGAAACTCATTAGAATAGTAATATCAATGAAGAAACCCGCGCGGGTGATTTTTTTTCACTATTGTTTAATACAGTAAATTATCTCGCTAAAAAAAAGCGGCTCCTATTCGCCAGCGGATTGAGACACGGCTCAGCCTCGGTTGCGACGTCAGGTGTGACGAAATCTGGATGGAATAATTACAGGAGAAATTAGAGTCTACGGTGTTGTTGTCTGAGGTTCTTGAGGAACGTAATCGTAAATACCCGTCGCTGAATTGTTTATGTGCGGCGATTACGCGTGCTTAAAGAGTCTACGTAATACGTGGGAACGTCGTGGTAACCCAGGGGTGTGTGAGCGTGGATGGAAAAAGGGTCCCAAAGAATCCGCGGACCAATGTCGATGTACGGAGCACAGAGTGCGATATTCGTCGAGTAAGAAGCGGGTACCTGAGGCACTGAAAACGGTCATGACTAATCCTGCAGGCTTAACCGCGTGTCCCACGGGCTCAACAAAGCCGAACCGAGCCCGAAACGGGGTGGGGGAGGAGAGGGAGAGCCGGGAGAAGCCAAAGGGCGGCTTGGGGAGAAAAAGACGGAGAGGGAGAAAGAGCGAGAGAGAAACCAGACGAGTTAACAGTGGGCGACGTCCGCTGCCGACTCCCGACTGCCGACAGCATTCCTACAACAACGGTGGTGCGCCATACCATCGTCGGTTGCCACGCCACGGCCACAGCCACAGCCACAGCCACAGCTACAGCTACTACAAACCGAAGAAGTAGAAGAAGAACGGAACGTGGCGCGGAACAACACCGACGCCGACGACCTCGAAGCGATGCCAGTGCCGTGCCGGAAGGGCGAGGAAGCTGGAACGGGACGGGTGATGGACCCGACCCCGAAATCACGCGACGTGTACGCGCCGGTTTTTCGAATCAAACGTTAAGACTTTGGGTTGAGAGGATTTCGACGGTTGCCATGGCGACCCCAGAGCTTCCGGTTTCAGCCGGAAACACCCGGGCGAGGACGCAGCACTCGATCACTTCGTTATTTATACATAATACCGTTGGTATTGGTATTGTGGCACGAAGACTGGTATAATGGCGCGGTGGCTAGTGTTCGTGGAACGAACCATGCCGCACGGACGATTGTCCGCAAAAGGACGCGAAGCCTGTACCCAGCAAACCTCGAGCCAAGGAGTTAAGGGTCGAAAATCACATTGTCCCAAAACGAACAGCTGCTAATCAAATACGTCCGAAAAGCTAACGGCCGACACTCGACCGAAAGATCCCGGTGCAACGACTGAAAGAATCTTAAACCCACAAAGCTCGGGGTGAATTTCTTTAAAGAAAACCGAATGCCGTTGCTCGTTGACTCTAATGTGAAGAATTTCGTTCCTGTTTCAACTGGAAATACGCTGCATTTTAGCCACCCAATACGACATCGGTGTGCGTATTCCGCGTTGACCATTTCCGTTCCACCTCGGGTACGGCGCGCGCTCCGCTTTTATCGCGATAAATGGAGCTTGTAGACCTAACCGTACAGTTAACGCGGTACTTTCTACACGGCAGCGATTGGGAGAGGGTGCGGAGGGGGCTGTTGGAGAGATCGACATTCATCAGGCGATACGCGAACGATTAGGCGTATATTTCACTTCCGTGAAACGCTAAATGTTGATTTTTAAAAGCCTCAAACCCCCCGTCTCATCGACACCACGACGATAAACTGTCAACATAGAATTTCCTTCGATCCGAATAGTCGCGCGCCAGGGTCGTCGACACGATATTTATCATTTCTCCGAAACATAAGTGATCCCATTCCGCACGTTATGCATCTAGGGAGCGGAACGTGGCTGAATAACTTTTGAATAGCCGATGCAGGAACCTCGCGGCGACATTCCCACAGTGTCGTCTCTGGTGCGGCCCCGGCCCTGAGTTCCGAATGCTCGGTTGCAAGATAAGAACAGAGTTGCCGTCCGGGGAGAAACGCGGCAGGCCAGGCCGCTCAGCATCTCGTCGAGGCAGTGTTGTTGTACCAGACGCACCACCACCCGATCCAAATGTCTTCCTTTTGCTGCATCTTCTTACTCCTTCCATCCTCCTCGGGTTCCTCGCGGCGAGCGAGCACCAACGATGATGGCGTCTTCTCGGTACCTCGAGCTCGCCTTAGCGAGTATTAAAACAACTCCTAAGGTAGTCACCAAGACCAAGAGAACCTGCTGCCTTTGTAGACTCTGAGCCCTGAGCCCTGAGACTGCGCCCACATACAAACTTCGGGATCTACCAGTGGAAGTACAAGTCTGAGATGGAGAAGGTCCGCTTCACCCTCCCGCCGGTACCGAGTCTGGTCGGTACGGTGTTGGATCGCGTCGACTTAAATGCTTGGCATACCAGCAAACCGACACATACACAAATGCAGTGACTGTCCTGTAACGACCAATCGAACGACGGTGCATTTGTGTTATGAACACCGCGTAAGCTGTAACCTGCTCGATTCCCGGTCGCACATAGGAGAACGTCAAACAAAATACTGTAAAAAAGAAAACAATATAAAAGCATCGTTGAAGCGATATTTGACTTCCAAATTTCTTTTTTCACAATAATACAGAGAAATAACGTAAAATTATAGTAAAAAAAATTAACGGGTTACCTACCTTTAGCACGATCAGTTATACGTTAATTTAGTTGAGTGGTATATTTCTGTTTGGTAATAGATTAATCAACCGCAACAAGTGGCGAAATATCAAATGATAGATCGAGGTTTAGGTAATATTGTTTTCGAAGAATCGTCGCATTACCATTGCGTAATATAATTTTTAGAAACGCTACCATAGGTCCGGTTTCATCCATTTACCAGATTGTCGACGACATGAGTGCGTAATGGACGAAGGTATATCACTATTCCTGTTCGTGGAATTGAAAATATTTACTTGCGCTATTATTTGTTTATTTTCTTTATTATCTACCGACAAACCTGCTCCGGTCAGGCACGGGGGGTGGCGCGCCAAGTAAACCGGCTTGTTCCTTTACGGTCGGTTCGTTTACGTAGCTGTAGGTTCAACCAGCGTTCCATTTGCTACGGAACGATCAAATCTCTCACCGTCCTACTTTCGCGGATTAAAAGACCGCCGTCGCATCTCGGTCTCAATAAACCATCAACCCCACCGAGTTTAAGTAGTACGCATCTCGCGTCTCTCTAAACGGACGACAAATATCTATATTTTGCCAAGATACGCCGCTTTTGTCTCACGGCGATCACTTCTAGAAAGTACAAAGAGAGACTCTAGGCTCGCGACGCGATCGTGGTAGTGGCATAAATAAAAGTACTTGTAGTAGTAGCTGGAAAGAAAACGTAGCGCGTTACGTGGCAGCTGACCCGACGTCAAACGCAACAATTATTCGATTGATAATTTCCAAGCCGTTATTCTGGAACATGCATATACGTTTCTCGCGCTGGGCGCCACCCTCGCTCTACGGCACAGGCAGAGGCAGAGGCAGAGGCAGAGGCCGTAGAGAGTCGACGGTCACCGATCACCGGACGCGTCTCCTCGCCCCCCTCCACTGGCCGGTCGCTCGCCTTACTCGACCCGCCGGTAAGCACGGACCCCGGTTGATGCCTCCTCTGAATGTATAAAACCGAGAACTCCCAGTCCCTGGACCCACGGGGACCTGCACTGGCATCCAGAGAGCAGAGAGCAGAGAGCAGAGAGCAGAGAGCAGAGAGCAGAGAGCGCGCGGCGTCACCGACTCCTCTCGCCTTCTCCTCGACGGGTAGCCACCTACACTCGACTCTCGAGTCTCTCTAGCCTCTCGAGTGTATCTCGAATACATACAGGCTCTTTCTCTTTCTACTTTTCCCTCCGGGGGTATCTCTGACGGAGCGCAGGCGCGTGTGTACGGAGAGAGAGAGAGAGATGGAGATGGTATAGGTATACTGTGAGAGGATAAAACCAACGAACCAAACCAGCCAACCACCCACACCCATATCTCCGCAGCGCGGTGCGCACCACCATTTAAATCCATACTCTCAGAGCTCCGGACTACTAGCGAGATCCAAGATCCCAACGTATTATTACCATCTATAGAAATCGTTCGCGAGCCCGTGGGAGGGTTTCGTCGATTTACGAGCTTAAAATCTTCTCGCGAGTACAACGTCCCCACGTATAGGTGAGGTGAGGTGAGATGAGGTTGGGTAGACTCACACTCTTTAGTGAATGTAGTTTACATCAACATCGGCGTATATACGCTTTGATATAATACGTGTAGTTATAGATAACGGTATAATACGAGCTGTATGACTGCGAGGACGACGGAGGTCGCGAACCTTTGTCTCGCTCTCGTTCCTCCGCGTCGAGCTACCGCCTCATTTATCTCTTACCGAACCGCGAGGCGTTTGACTACGTAGAAAATCTACATCCATGCACGCATCTGCTCAACATAAAATTATTATTTTGTATTCCAACTAGTTGGAAAAATGAATAATAAATAAATAAAAAATAATGTGCCGGTCAAATCTTGAGTTATTTTCACCTCGAGTCAAACACAGATCCGATGTTGCAATCTCAGAGAGTCTCGTTCTTTTTACTATTCAACATTCCATTGCCTCGGATCATTTATCGACTGGAACGAAGAAAGGAGTATCAATTAATCAGAGGACTCTGTCGATCATTTATTTTCATTATTACTTATTAAACTTCAACTCGGATTGGATTTTGGTTTGAAAATGCGTATTAAAAAAGGATAAAAACCCTCCGACTGAGGCGAACCCAGCCCACCGTCACTTCGCGGCGACCGCGACCCTTCGAACGACTCAAAACCAGTCGAAAATCATAAATCATTTAAGAGACCCCTCGAGGCAGTCGTAGCTTATAGGTGTGCCTTGTGTTCCCTTCACGACGAATACCTGCGAGCCCTTTTTCTAAGTATTTTATACACTACATTGTGTACACAGAGACGTCCGCTGGGTGCAGGAGGCCATCCGTCTATAACAAAACGATGAAATAAAGGCCCCTGAAATTATAATACCTGCAGAGAAAAGACACCGACACAACAAAATTTCGACTCAAGGCACAACGTGTTTACCCGTATATCCGTCAAATTGGTATTGGTGGACGGCATAAGCCGCTGCCTGGCGGAAAATTTGAGACTCTATTAGGCCCCGAGATACGAGAATGTTAGGGCAAACAAATTTCACCCGTGTCTTGGCAGAAGTCTGGCCGAGGACGGGGGGGAAGAGGCGAAGAAATAAAGAAGAGAAAAGAAGAGAGCGAAGCAAAGCTTGTCCGACTACCTGTGAAATTCCTATGAATGGAGGAGCCATATCCATTGGGTTGATGATGCCACCAAAACCCATTCGGTTAAAGGTGTAGATCTGTATTATGTAGAGATATTTTATACACACGTTCGATGTACCCACGTGTATACTAACATTCGTCCAACTGAGTCTATTTGTCATTCGGAGCCGGTGAGCTGTTACCTGACTTCAAAAAAAAAAGGAGGAAAAAAATTAATGAAAAGTAAATAAACAAAATCTCTGGATACGTCTCTCGTTCGTTGCGGTATATCTCAACGTTCTCGTGTGTGGTACGGTAATTAATTGAAACCGATGACACCTAAGAGCCGCGAATGTAAGCTCGTTCTCAATTTATTGCTCCTACAATTTTAAAAAACAGGTGACGTGACATACGCTATGCAAACTATGCCCACTAGATTTATCCCTTAGATTTTCAACCTCCACAATATCTGCATTCAGAGAAAAGAGGAAGTTGTTGTTACCACCCCAAAAATTTGTAGGTTATGGACGCATGTGGTCAAATTTTTCTCGGGACGATATCTCGAGAACGAGTGCGCCGATTTTGACCAAATTGCACTCAATTGACGCGGTTTTTCCGAATCTAGAGCTGATTAGATTTTTGCTTTGATCGGTTCAGTACTTTCCGAATTATTTAACTAACAAAATTCTGAAAAATACGATAAAAATGACGATATTTTAAAAACGGATCAACTGATTTGAATGAGATTTGGTACCACACGGTTTTTTGGGTCGTTGATAACGAATCTGAAGTCAGATTTGCAGAATTAAAAATGGCGAATCCAATTTGCTGGGGAAAAAACCTAAGAACCATCGAAATCTTATAAAAATTCTTACTCGAAGGTTTTTTTGAGCCTCCAATCAAGGATCTGAGGTCCGATTCTTAAGATTCAAAATAGCTGGCGACAATATGAATAACAACAAGTTCAAAGGCTGGCTGACGGTCAACCCGTCGTGATATTTCTCCTGGTTTATGATTATGGAAAATTAACTGGTCGATTGTAAGTTTTAGAAATAAAGAAAGTAAAATGTCTGTGGCGAGAGTACATAAGCTATATACATAGGTATACAACAATAAGTGACTTTGATCGTCGTATAACCGAGTAGAGACAGATTCATTCCGCTAAAGGCATCGCGCGCGGTCTTATTGGATATAGAAAGTAAGTTTAAACGGGGAAAGTTTTTAGACTTTTAGAGACTGTCGACCATAGCCGAGTGGCAAGTATCTCTGATATCCTTCCACGGAAGAAGGCTTAGAATTTCGGAAGAGATTTTCCTCCAGGCGTTCCTTCCCTTCTTACGTTACGTTACGTTACCTGCCTCGTAGGTACGCGTTACACAAACTCGATCTTTCAAACGAGATAATAAAACCATTACATCGCTCGATCAATTGCAGTGGACGGGGGGTAGCCCACAGAATCAAGATCTAGAATCAATCTCTAAGGTGAACGGCCCAGTTATTGATCATTTAACGCAACATCGACATTCCTTTTCCTTCTCTCAGTCACATCCGGGTACGATACTCAAGAAGGTTCTTTTCCTTTCAATAATATTGACAGTTCTGAACAATTGGAAAACGATCCCGAAAGTGCTGATTTTGTAATCTGAATTCACAATACAATAAAAAATAGTAACTATACTCGGATTTCTTTTCTGATCGGTGGATTGAAAATTCGATTTTAATTCACATTTGGTTCATGTCCCACTGATTATGTTTAAGGCATGTTTTTCATACTTTTTCAACTACATTTGTTACATACTTGTTGTATTAGTGAGCTTATTGATACTGTTCTCGATTTCTCCAATAAAGTTCCTGATGAGGATGACTCGATGATTGCACATTCCCAATAAGATTAATTTATCGTCGAATGTTCAAATACCAGATATGTTACCGGGTCGTTCAATAACTGGTACACAATGTCTCTAACGCTAAATATCTGCTCAACCTGAGCCTGAACCTCTTCCATCAACGTTACATTTTACCCGTTTATAAATTCAGTCCATGAACCTGTGCAATTCGGATAAATAATTCCCCACGACCCTTGGGGACTCGAGTTTCTACCACTGACCAAAGCCAGGTCCGCGTCTTTTGCGGGTTTGTGAACGAAATAACGATAAATCTTGCGGTGTGGCGAGGGAATTGACCCGGTTTTTGAAAATTAAAAAAGACAAAAATATCGTTGTACAGAATTTTGTAGAAAACAAATGAAGAAGAAGAGTCTCGAACTGTAATAGTGAGTGATAAATTTGTTGGGCCGTTCAGAATGAGTCCCCCGCTCGATTGACGGGGATAGAGAGTCAGTGACAAATGTACGAGTCACGGTTGGAGATCGCAAAGTAGCGACTACCTAACAGGTACAAGTTAACCGTTCTATAGGCACGACTGTATATATATAATACAGGGATCTGCAGAACGACGAGGTTCCCACAGAGCGGTTCAACGAATATAACGTCAGGGTAATATTTCCGGTACCGTGAACCACCGGTGCAAAACAAAATACAGTCTTGTATACGTTTTCTTCCAAGATCTAGACTCCGTTTGTAATCAAGTTAAATAATAATCCCCACACTACGTGGGTTTCGATTAATGAATCGGAATATTTAAATTAGTTTTGATTAATGATTACCACTGACAGGAAAAAAAAAGAACGGAACGTTGAGAGGATCCGAGAATTACGGTTGAGTTGATACGCGTTAAATTATTGAAAGACAATAAAAATCGTCTTTCTACATAATATGTCGTTTATTAATTCAACTATGAAATAATATCAACAGCTTTAACGAATGGTGGGTAATAAATAAAACTGAAAAATACCGATAAAGTATCGATTAGCGACGATGTAAATCATGCAAAGTTGATAAATTTTAACGAGCCATAAAATATGGTGTTTGTATTACCAAATCGGGGTTTGAAAGAGAAAAAAAAACCACACACACGCACACATAGATCTTGCGATTATTGAAATATCAGGTGCCGAGAAATGCAAAAGGGCCGGAGGGGTCAAATCGTGGCGATCATTCAACCGTTTGAACCTAGGGTTATCCAAATTTTCATGATAATCTAACGCCCATTAATCAATGGTTGTAGATATCTTCCATATAGTTAGAGAGCGTGAAAGATTGATCACGAAGCGGATCAAAATGCGATCGTTGACTCTGTTTGGCCAGATCTGTAAGAGAATGTAATTTTATACACGGTAGTTATAACGTCGCGTTTGTTCGCGGTGGCGTCGCGGGTCGCGTCGTTTTGCCCGTAGCACGCGGTCGATTAGCTGGAAGTTGAATATTCCCTTTTTCCTTCCACAAACAAAGGAATCTCAAGAACTCTCTCACCTATACGCCACGGAGCGAAGACATGCATCCACACTACTCTAGAAACTCTATAGTTTCATACTTTCCCAACTGTACGTATATGCATACCGACGAAACTCCTTGCCTTGCCTTACCTTGCCTTGCCTTGCCCGAAGAGGTGGACGTATACCTCTACCTATAAGTAGCTATACCACGCTCATCGTACTTTTAACCCGACCAGAATTTACCGCCCAAGGCATAGGCGCGCGTGGCGCGAGTACCCACCGCAAAAACACACACCTCCAACAACGAACTGGCCAGTGGCCAGTGGGCACCCGCCCGGGACCCGATCCGGATAACCATGTCACGGAGGACGCAGGACGAACGCTTATTATCGCCCCTTTATTTCAAGGGGACCAATGCAGCTTTATAGTCGATATTACAAATTCAATATGCTCCAAAATTCATTCACATCTTGAATGATAATGCTATCAAGAGGTTAATCACTCTTAACGTCAGGTGTACACTTGAGTAAAGTCAGTAGAAGTCACTTGAAACCAGCTAAAGTCAGTTGAAGTCTGAAGTCAGTGCAAGACAGTCGAAATCTGAAGTCAGTGGAAGTCAGTTACAGTCAGTTGAAGTCTGAAGTCAGTAGGAGTCAGTTGGGGTCGCGTAAAGTCAGTTTAATTCAAGTGACTGTCGTTCAACTCGTCGTACTGGAAGTCACTCGAAGTCAGTTGAAATCAGCTGAAGTCAAGTCGAAGCCTGACGTCACTTGAAACCAGCTGAGGTCAGTTGACTTGATGAAGCCTTGTAGTCAGGTGTACGGTCAATCATGAGCGGTCATCCCCTCATAGTCAGACGCCATAGGACAGGGTGGGGAAAAATTGACACGTTGAGGAATAAGCGACCCTGTCTCGGACCCTGTATAGCGCCCATAAGCTACATAATATTTGAAAAATACTTCACTGACCATAAGGTAGCTATCATTGGTATTGTTAGCTCGTGAATATTCAATCTTCAGAAAAATGTGGTGTAAACTTTTCTTATTTTCAATATGACGTTACACTTTTTTCACCAATTTAGCAGAGGTTGCATTTTTCATAAAAGAAACAGTTTTTGCCTTGAATTAAACGAGTTGACTAGAAAATCAGTTGGCTGGTAGGAATACAATTACGACACCATTTTAAAGCCTCGTGAACGCAAATGTACCGTAGTCTATGTGTGATTAATTGTATTAGCTGTCTGTAGATGGTCTGCATAATTGAATCATTTTCATTCATTACAGATTAGGAGCAACGAACTCACAATTTGGAATGATCTTTTTTCTAATAACGAAAATGAACATAATGATCACGATGATGATTAACATAGTACCTAGTTATTCATTTCGAGAGAATTATTGTAATCAGACGCCTTGAAAACATCAAAATAAGTTCTATCGTACCCACACAAGCATTAAAAAGTCACTTTTAACGCCTGTTCGGGGATCTGTAAAGGGGCACTTTTAACGACTCAGTTCAGAATTGCCTTAAAAAGACTTTTTACGGCAATTTACTTCTTCTTACCGCAGTCATGCGAAACTCAACTGGCGTCACAGTAACAAATGCTTTCGCTGAAAGGAATATTGTATGGGGCGAGCACGTAGTTGAGATAATGATAAATGATCTTGTAGTTTTGATGCCATTTCTTAATGTTTGTGTCAATCGAGAAAATCGTCCTATACCTACGTATTTTTTGTTCTAAGCTGCATATGGAATTGTGCAATCTGAAATCCGTAGACTTGGACATCCAGAAATGCACGTAGCATCCTCATATACAAATAAAATCACTTTTTCATTTCCAAATTGGAGTGTATTGAATTCGTAGTTGATACGTGGTAACACACAAGCATGATAAAACATCACGCGGTCATTGTCTTACACCCATTCAGGAGCCTTGAGGGGACGATTAACAGTTCAGCTTTCGTTTCTTTAATCTAATTTTATTCATCCTCAATTAATTATACATTGTAAATATGATTTTCAATTGATTTAGTGTACAGATATAGTTGCGATGAGTGTATAGATAAATTTTTCGCATGGTATATTATGCTACACATATTGTATGTACATACGTGACCTTCTTTCCGCCCGTTTCCACCCACCCCCGCATCCGACCCCCCTTCTTGGGCAGTTTCCTTTCCACCTTGTTTCTTTATTTCGTTCCCTCGTCTCAGTCTCCGAGTCTTGTCCATCCACCCGACTCGCTCGCTCCGTAATCTCCCCGTTCACTAGCTCGCTCGGCCGGTTGCTCTTCTACCTGCGAACGACGACGGAACAATATCCGATGCAGGACCTTTACTTCGGCGTTAGTTCAGTTCACATTACTTCACTTACTATACGGGGTCAATGCCACAGCGTCCCTCCCGCGCCTCGTCGCTGCGCTGCCCTTACTCCCGTCTCCCGCCTCCCGGCGCTCGTTCGGGCTTCACTTACGCTGGAAGGTGCTCCCACTACACCCTCGCCTCCTTTGCTCTTCGTCCTCCTCGCTTACTCGCTTCGCCGTTCCCCGTTCATTCGCTCGCTCGCTCTTGGAGCCGAAGTATGCACCGGGTTCGAGTGACTCTCTTTCCTTTTATTTTACTCTTTCTTTTCAGATACACGTTTCTCAGGGCTTCGTCTTCCCTCTCTGTTCATCTTTATTTCTGTTTTCTGTTCCACTACCGCCGTCCCTGCCGCCTTCTCCTCGAGCCTCGACAAACTTTATAAAGTATTTAAAAAATTCATGCTGTTGTTATTATTCACTTATCCATTCCCAGACTCATAGCCACAATGCACGACTTTGTTCGAGGATGACGCTTCCCGTTCTTCATCCCTGCCTACGTTACAACTCGTACTCGTACTCTGTACCGCCAGATTCAATCACGCTTATCAGATCGCGGGACACTTTCGCGCGTAGCGATGTGAAATCGGTGAAAATTAATTCCAGGAAGTGTCCGACACGGGATCATCGGCCTTTACGGTTATTTCAGTTATTTTGCATCACGTGGCTATTTTAAATATCCGTGTGATACGGAACCCATACAGAGTTCTAGGTGTGTTAGGCCCGCTGCAGTATCGGGGGGTGAAGGAGGAGGGAGACAGGGGGTTGAGGGAGAAGAATCGCGGTGCGTATACATAGAGAGAAGAAAATGGGGTTGATATTTATAGCGGTTCGCCCTGTCGTCGGTAACGCAGGCGCGCGCGCTCCTCGCTCGCGTAGGTTTATACTCGAACGGAGTCTTTCCGTAGAGCCTCGTACACGCAGCTCCTCGGTGAAATTTCGTCCGAGGGATGCGGGATGCACGGATCGCCCTCCTCCTTTTCCCAGCCTCCTCTCCTCTCTCTCGCTCTCTCTCTCTTGTTGAGCGAGGAATTTCCTATGATTAGAATGAGTATTTCTATACGTCGGGTCGATCTCGACCAATACCATCCCACGGGCCAAGAATAATCTACCAAGTCTGGTCTGGCGAGCGCCGAGCACACGGCTCGGCGTCCTCACCCTCCCCCCACTCGCTTTTCGACGCGCCACCTCGTCCTCTTTCTCTTCCTCTTTCTCCTCGTCTTCCTCTTCCTCCCCCGCGCCTCGACTCGTCGCTCCGTCACCGATAAACAATTATCGTACAATTCGGAGGGACTCGAGTCTGTTTAAACAAAAAATCAGAGCTCGGTGTGTGTGCGTAAGATTATAATCCCAACCTCCAGCCTTGACATGGCGAAACGAGGATACCGCGCGGTATGGTAGCCGAGTAAATACACTGCACACCCGTGCGGATAACTGTGTATAGACAGTGGAGTTTAACGTAAGCCGTGGTTCTCTTTGATCGGGAATCCCCTCGATTGAGTAGCGGGTAGGGTTTTGGTACACGCAACGTAAGGTGGTAACGTAAAATGTCTCAGTTTCTCAAGGCCCAACAATATCACTTTTTTCTTCTTGTTGTTTTCTTTTTTTATGTTCTATGAGCGGCTTTGAAACGACATTTTTAGCCATAGGATTAATACGTAATATCGTTGCTCTTCCCACCAGACAACTCGTCGTTGGGGTCTTATCCGAAGTTTATTTTCTCTCTCTCTCGCTTTATTCTCTCCCTTTCGTGTAACGTAACGACGGCTAATAGACAGCCCGTCAAATTTTTATTGCCACATTACCGTCTAGCCACGAAGATATCTAAGTATGTACATTTATTACGCAAGTTTCTTTCTATTCAAATGTGATTTTTTTTTACCATAAAATAGTGAAGATACGTTTTTACTTTTATTTTTGTCTTCAAATAATTTAATACAATTTTTTTCTTTACTTTTCTATTTTCTGTTTTTTTTATTCGAATAACACATCGACGCAATGAAGAATATTATTTACTGGTCATCAGTTGAGAAATATATACATATATGTATATATATATGTATACAAGCACCGAGAGAGTCATCGTGTACAGAGAGGTTATAGTCAACATGGAATGTGAAACAGAACGGGCCACTGAAGGCAGGTACATACATTCATACGGGAGTACCGTAGGTACCTACTTTTCGTCAAACACGTTTCAGGACTCTCTGTCACTGGTCAGACAAAGACGGATACACTAAAGAGAAGATAAAAAAAACGTTAAGAAACCTCAGCATAGAGAGAGCGAGAGAGAGAAAGAGAGACGAGAAGATTTTTTTCCTCGGGTCGAAGGACGCGACTATGAAGAATTCGTCCCGCCTCGATCTATTGACAGTCCATGAATACTTATCTCCCATTCGCTCGATCTATTTGTCGTACTGCGATTTTTGTAATTTTCTTAGTCTTTTTCAATAATAATTACTTTTTTTAAAATAATATTGATAAGAAGAATTAATAATTATTCATATTATACTATTATTATTCGTGAGATAAGACGTGAAAAAATAAATATCCTTCAATATCTACTAGAGATTTTATGGTTCCTTTCTATAGTCATCGTGCAGATCAGATTTGGGATTTTAAAATATCTCTGTTCCCTTCATTCATCCCTTCGAGTCCGTCTATAATAAGCCGCTCGAAATGCTTTTGGGATATATTTCTGTATCGTGAGGAAAGAACGAGAGTGCAGGAGATATATGAGAAAAAAGAGAACGAGATTGGAAAAAAAGAAAAAATACGGTTCCCACCACCCGCCAGACTCTCAGCTACCACCACCACCACCACCACCCACAAAACGAGACCAAGAGACAGGAAAATAAAGAGAGCACCGCATAAGAGGACTGGAATCGCACAACTATTGGCAACCCTGCGCGCGCGCCCCTGCCCGCAACCGCTATCCCTCCGGCCCCCTTAAGTCGCCCTTAACCACCCCGCAATCCTAACCCCAATCCCGAACCCGAACCCGAACCCGAACCGGAGACGAAGTCGAGTGTGTGCGACACGGACGTGTGCGAGATGTGTAGGAAGAGATGGCGCGAGCTCGGCTCTCAGGGTCTCGTTCGCTCACCCCGCGCGCTCGAACAACTTGCCACTTTGCTCCTCGCTGCTAATACCCACACCCTTATACCCTCCATTCCATTCCATCCCATTCCGTTCCCTCCTGGACTGAGCCCACGTGG
>JAFFZH010012979.1:36146-59555 GCA_018420115.1 Euura saliciscinereae
CCCTCCTCTCCCCCCCGTAGGTACTTCTTAACCCTCGTTACCCCCCCCCCCTCTTTGCACCACACGTTGGATCGTGTGCGTGTAGGTAGAATACTGGTGAGTAAATTAAATAAAACCATACCCGAAGCTAAATGACCAGTGGCGAGTGGCGAGTGGCGAGTGGGAATCGACGAGTTCAACGGGCCGGTTCCATCCCTGTTTTACCGACCGAGCAACGGATCGTGCACTACTATGTGCGGTATGGGTATCGCGCGCATTATAGAATCGTTCAGACTTTGTAATCCGCCATTATTCTAGGACTCGGTGGCACGTGCTCACTGGGTATACCTATCTACCTGTCACTTGTGTCTCCCCCCTCCAGCCGTCACTCGGTTCGATTCTATAATACGTCTACAAATTTATGTATATCTAGTTTATTACTTTATGTAAGTAGGTTCGTATCGACGCGAAAGCACGCTATACATGTACTCCGGCTCGTATCGTTTATTGGATTTTTTTCTTTCTTTCATTTCTTTTTGTCTTTTTCGTTTCATTGTTTATTAATAGATCAGATATTGACGTAGTTGATTAAATTTGGTCGATCGAAAGAATTCTCTATAGGCTGTATAATACATTGCGAAAAACGGTTAACTATTGTATATTCAGCCCCTTATCTCGAATCGCAGATAAGATAATCGCGTTGAACTCGATTATAATAATGGGACGTAGTACATGTTCTGAATGGATACAAAAGACCACAATGCCCTTATCACTTCCGGTTTACTTCGGCGTAGGTACTTCTTAACACTCGTTATCAAATTATTTATACGGTTAAGGCACTGCATGCTTGGTAACCCTAACGCGCACGACGTCCGGAATAAGTACATACATAGCGAAATGAGGACGGAAAATATGCGGAATGGAGACTCGGTATTGACCAGTGTTGGTGACACTGTCCTACCTTTTAAGGGGACTTGTTACCCTTAAGGGCCCAAATTCGGCGTTATTTTAGAACCGCATTTGTGGTCAGAGAGGAATGTTTTCGATTATTTGACAAATATATGGCCTGATCGTGAAAGGTGGTAGTTTTATCGGTAATTTGAGCGCTCGACCTTGAAAAATATCAACAATTGACGAAGATATCACAGCTTGAAATGGGTCTGCTTTTTGCAGTATAACTTTGGAACGACTCGTCCGATTTGGCTGAAATTTCGCGTGGAGGCTCCTATCACATTAAGATTCGGCAGGAACTAGGATATTTTAGTTCCGAACTGGAAATTCATGAGTTACGATAAAAAATGTGCGCTAAAAACCGATAAAAACCGGAAAAAAGTAGCATATTTCCGAAAATATTTTTACTATAAAAAATATCCTGCAGGTTTCTGCCAAAACTACTCAAGTCATGGGTCTCGGACGGACAAGTCGTTCCAAAGTTATGCTGCAAAAAGCAGACTCTACTTCAAGTTGTGATATCTTCGTCAATTGTTGATATTTTTTTAAGGATTGAGCGCTCAAATTACAGATAAACCTACCACCTTTAAGACCACATATTTGCTAGATGATTCAAAGAAATCCTGTCTGATTACGAATGGTTCTAAAATATCGCTGCATTTGGGCCCTAAAGGGTGACAGGTCCCCTTAACAAGCTAGTACTATCTGGTATTTGACTACCTATAACAGATTACTAGATTCTTTTTTCTTTTTTGAATGACTAATTCGTTGCCTGGCGAATTGATGTTCATTTTTCAATTTTATACCGAAGAGAAAAAATTGCAATACATATATAGTTTATGTACTATTTTTATTAGATTATAAATTCAGCTTCGAAAATTGGCAATTCTATAAAATGCTGTGATAATATGTCAAGTTTTTTTCATTTGTTCATCAAATAAATGTAAATAGAACCGAGTAAATGTGAAATAAAAGTGTAATAATCAACATTCATCAGATTGATCATTCGCGAGGGTTGAATAACTGGGTCTTTGTCTCGTCAAAAATTGGGCCAGCAACCCGGACATCGAACAAGTATTTTGAGAATGAATATTTACACAAATTTTACACCGTTTTAAAAGTAAAAAAGAATATTAGTATACACTGTTAGAAATAAAGTGTTAAAACAGGACCACCAAAAATTTTATGTTGATTGCAATATTTCATGTTGTATTATTAATGAAGCTGAAACTAGCAGCCATAGTTAGCAACTTCTCCTGAATAGAATGACGTAGTAGAGACTCATGTCTCTAATTCAGTAAAAGTATATTTACTTTTCACGATACCTATTTAAAAAAAAAAAAAGAAAAAAAATGATAATTGGGCCTCATTATCTCATTTTAATTAAATTAAGCACTTGTGGCTGCTAACTTCAGTTCCATGTTTTTATTCAATGACAAAAAAAATTTTAAAACTACATATTGAGTGTTAAAATGATATAAATTTGTGTTATATCAAAATAAAAATAACATAAAAATTATATATTTAATGGCCCACTGGGACACTTTATATCGAGATATTAAATTTTCCAAAATTTTCATTCTTTTCCTTCTAGTGTACGATCAGAATTGTCCAAATTGTGAATATCGTACCCGGATGTGATAAATAAATGTGTAATTTTTTAAATGAAATTCCCCCTCGGTTGTAAAACAAATAACGATAATGATAATAAAATATATCACGCATAAATAATCCTGCGAGACACATTATTCAAATAACAGGTCAAGAATAACCTCCCTCCCGTATTAAGAGATCGGTGCAGTAGCCATACAGCCCCGCGGCGATAGCCTTGCAATCATTACGTCACGATGCACGTATCGGTGCGATGCACCAACGCCGTTTCTAATCTCGAAACGTGCGGATATCGTATTTATCTTTCCTCCTTTTTTCCTTATCGCGTTACACCAGTTTACGCTCTTTGATCGACTCAGTGCATCCAATTAGGCGGGATTCTTTTTCTTCTTCACCTTTTACGGAGGCAATAATTATAAATTCGAATACACACGTTCGTGTCTACCGTCACCTTGGCTCCTCGCACATAGGTCTCGAGCCTTCCGCGTTGTTATCTTTACGGTGGCGATACGAAACGGCGTTATACCTGCTGCGGTGCAAATCCCGATCATTCCTAACCACGTGGGACTCCCCCACCATCCTTGCACCGGTATAATGATCGTCTAATCGTAACACCAGGAATACTATTCGAGGCGATAAACGCACTTGCTGCAAAACTTCGAATATTGTGCTAACTAGGATTGTTATATGCTTATAATGTAGAGTAGCTCGAAATAATTAGGTCATGTTTTTTCTTTATTGTTAAAAATGATAATCACAAAAGTTACAGGCAATTGAATTCCAGCGTTTTTGCTATGGGACGTCACAACGTAGGCATTTTCGATACGTTATATTTCCTTCAATTTTGTTTCAATTGATAAAAGAAAAAATATGACCTAATTATTTTTCTTTGCAAACTACTGATATATGAAATTTAAAAAATACGTGCGAAAATCCCAATTGTAGGATACTTTGGCACGTGTTTATTTTTATCGATTTATTGAATGAAGAAGAAATTATCCACGTCTAATCTGATGATGAAATGAATTTACTAGACTGGATCGGATAAAATTTGATTATTTTATAAGCATTGTCATCGTGAATAGGAATTTATCTGCAGATTGTGGAGTTTCAAGTCCTGCAGGATACGGAGTCTGTTATTAAATCGAGATTAAAGCATTGTATAGGTTTGTGAATTAATCGAAATATCCTTGAACGAAAGTGAATCAAGGCAGTACTTAAATGTCAAAAGCGACCCAGAGTTCCTACTGCAGCGTTAATATTGAGGAATTTAAATCGTCCAGAGCTGGTTTTGTACAATCTATTTTTAGAATGTCATAAATGATTCTAAAACGAAAATTTCTCATTATACGGTTATATTTGAATACAAAATCGATACTCCGGAAAATATTATTCGGGTTTATAATCCCCGTCGTGATTAGTCAAGGTCACGAATTCGACACACCTACTTTAACGACGATGATTAAACACTGTTCGACCTCGAAACACGCTCCCGAAGTTTATGCGGTTCAACTCGTTCCACAAAACTGCGAGGCGTCGCGATCTCCATCCTCCCATCGTTTGACCAGTCCTCAATTTTTTCTATACACAGGGTGAAAATGTTTAACGAATAAACAGCGTGAAGTTGGCTGAATTCGAGAAACAGGCTTTCAGACAGTTCTAGGACCTAATTTCTCAATCCTAGCCAACTTCAGACTGTCCAGTCGTTAGAAATCCCACATTTCGTCAACGAGGAATAAAAAGCGGTATTCGCAATCACTCATTCTCTCACGCATATGCTCAATCTGGAAGGAACGTTTGGGTGGGTGATATGATAACACACAAAATAAACATTATTCAAATACACTTCTGCGACTGTTTCAAGAAAAATTCAACCACACAAGTTGTTGTATTGTTTTATTTCGAAACGAAATCAAGTTTTGAAAGTACAATCGCAGATTTTCTCTCTTGTAAGGAATAAGTTTCGTTCTCGTATCAGCCCCGAGGTGCAGGACGAGTATCACGTGATTCATGCCTCCAATATGTGTGTAGAGAGTCGTGTCACTGTATAAAGATATAAGTTTTAAAAACAGCCCGCAGCTGAGTAGCACACAGCGGGGGGATACTCGTACGTGGGTTATATCGACTCGTGTGTGCGTCTATTCGTGTGATCTAGAATGGTCATTATTGCGGATACATTCGAAAGCTGATGCAGTTATGCACTACGAGAGCCAGCGCGTAGCTGACGTCTGTACCTCGCACCGTGCACCGTGATGGTGTGTAGGTAAAGGCTCCGCTTATGATACGTCACTCCATGTGTGGCACACGTGATATACACTGTGCAGAACGCTATGAGGTGCGTCAGTGGTTGACAGACCGAACGTCAACTGGACGAGCTGTAATAAACGAGTGTATCAAACAACAGGCCTTTTGTACGAACTGGGTACAAGCTGCACTTCGAGTGCCCTGCAGCAACCGTTGCGAAGTAGGTTGACCGTCATTTTTCGATATACTCGCAATACCGTTTGGCTCTATGCGTCTATCCTCGTCATTTATACATAAGCAAAAAAGAAAAAAAAAACGCGGGAGAAACGGTAATTGAGTATGAAATGAAATTCAGAGTCGATGGAAGCAGAGATGTTTCGTCGTGACGAACGAGCCAAGGCAATATATAACGGTATAAAACGAATATTTCCTTTTTTCTACCTGTTGTTCGGGTCGTTTTGTCAGCAGAAGGAAAGGACTCGCATAGCGCGTGCGCGTGGCATCAAAGTAAATAGGTTTATCCGGTTCTCTTGAAAATTTTCAACGTTTCCTAGTAAATTGGTATAGCCGATGCGACGTAGCCTCACGACCGCAGTAAAAGTTACCATGGGTAGGATGAGGTTTTAGGGCTGCGACCGAATGTCTTCGGGGTTTTTAGAAAGATTGACAAACTGGAAAATCCCAAGGGCTGCAGAAGACCCAAGAGGAACAAATAACGCGGTACCTATTTATCGAATAATTTCTCAGAAAAACAAAAATAACCACGAACAGAGGTTATAGCTCGGTTGAAATCCGAAAACAATCCTGTAAAAAAAAAGAAACTAAATCATTTACACAATCGTGTTTATGAGCTACACGCGAAGCAGACCCTGCTCGGGTTTCTTATCTCTCTTATCCGAGCCGCATGCGCGCAACGTTGCTGACATATTCTACCTCTTGGCGTAGTACGTATCGTATAAATAATAATCAATGAATTCGGCAACAATGCAGAGTCGTCAAGGAGCGAAACGACTAGCGATAAGCCTACAATCCCCCACCACCCACCCACCGAGGCGTACGCAACGGGTAATAATTTACCATCGACAAAAAGAAGCAAAATCCATTTACGACGTCCGAAGCGTAAGATAAACAAAATCAGAAAAAATCTATCAAAATCCTTCTGCAAATGCGCAGCGATATCGAGGAGAACCTACTTCAGATTGATAGAAAGCTAAGAGTCCGCTAACAATGAGAGATCAGAGTGAGAACTGTTCGCGGATCAAAAACTGAACGACAAAGATACACGCGGTAGACGTTAATGCGGTAAGGGAGGAGTTCGATTCGATATAAAGAGAACGAGACGTGGGGGCTTGATATGAGCGAGAGGACGTATCTCGCCGTGAAAGAAGAATCAGAATAAGAAAAAGAAGAAGAAGAAGAAGAAGGAAAAAAGAGAATAATAAAAAGTCGGAAAAGAAGGCATTCCGAATAATAAGCGAGCGAAGCTCGAATGACGCGAAAAATAAATAAAAGGACGTGGCAACCGTGGCTCGATGCTCGGTGATTCGTCGCGTCGCGAGCCACAGCCGGTATGGTATGTGGTAGTATCGTAGTATAGTAAAAGAGGACCCGTCGGTGTTGGTGATCGGTCTCACAATCAGAGAGACAGAAAGACCACCGTAGAGCGGTAGCGCTCTCCTAACTCGCGCCGAGATGAGTACAACAAAGAGGGAATATACCGTGTGCGCGCGTCTCGGTTAAAAAGCAAAGGGAGCAAGACGAGTACAACAGAACTGTAGAAGGCGCAAGAGAGATATATACGTATATAGTATCCGCTCGACTCCGTCTAGCCTCGACGAAGAGCGTCTCGCGTGGTTCGGGGGAGGACGCCGAGAGAATGAGAGGATGATAGTGGAGGGGAAGACCCACGTAGGGCGCACACAACAGCGATCGGAGCGTCGACAACGACAGGGTTAGGCGTCTGGAGGTTGTTGTTGTCGAGCGAGAGAGCGAGAGAGAGAGACCCTTTCCTCAATCACGAAGCTCCACCCACGACAGAGGAGAGACTCAGAATCCTTCCTCCGTGTCCCAGAGCATACTCGGCGGCATCGCCCCGGTTTTCACAGGGCGCGCGCGCGCGCACACAATCTGGCAACAGTGGATCGCTATAACCGATATTGTGGCCGTGGATTGAATGGAGGGGAACTAGAACTCGGGTCAAACTCCCCACCCGAGCGTAAAACCACCCCGCCGCCTCCTTCCGTCTCTCTTGCTCCGTCCATCTGTGTTCGAAACGGTCGTGCGTGAGTACGGAGAGAGAGACGAGTGCGGAGTGCGTGCGAGAGCACCGACCCCCCACCACAGCTCGCGTCCCTCACACAGACGCGGTTGTGGCAGCGTGTGTAGCGGTATGAGGGTATGGTTATGCCTGTACCACGACCACGACCACCACCACGACGCGGAGCGTAGTAGGCATCGGGCGCACACAGCGTCGTTGGCTTCAACAACCTCTCACTAGACAGTATTACTTTCAACCGTTTAGCGTTCGGCCAATGCTACCCGGACCGGACGACGGTGGCTCGCAGGCAGTACCCAATTCGTAAACATAAGTAAAGAGGCAAATGTCGTGGTCGACGTCGTCTCGATCTCCGTTTTCATCGTCTCATTCGTCGACTAGCGTACTACTCGGTTCGAACCATGACAAACTGGGTGACGATCATGCCGCCGCGGTGCAAGAGATATAAATAATCTCTATATATCGGTGTTGACATTTACGTACCAAAAATCCGAAACAGTAACAACAAATAAAAATAAAAAATAAATAAAAACTGTTCAACGATTATATCCTCCTCACCGTGTGCACGGATAATTAAAATAAAGTTCCACGTTTTTTTCATTCCGTTTTTATTTTCCTTCATTCTCTTTAGTCGATATATAGAAAATAGAGATATATTTTATTACAAAACACATCCGAACGATTCGGTGTTGATAACAATGACAAGGTGATGCGTAAACGTAACGGAGGCAAGTGGAAAATTGATCATTTTTACTATCGTGATGGATGATGACAATTGACATAGTTATGAAAGTTATGTGCTATGTGACAAGTGTTTGTTCCAACCAATTTGGATTATAACGATACTCGTGGCGCACTATTCGCCGAGGATAATGTGCTACTTGTTCGGCCATTAGGTGAGTCTTGATTACCCATTATTTATATCTTATCAATAACAATAATAATAATAATAACGTGAAAAAAAAACCAAACGCGAACAAATATAAACCGAACGGGATAAAATATATTCGTTCCTCAACTTCCTCTGACCTCTGTGCGATATCAAAGTGTGCCTGATAAAAACGTGATGCAAGTTTCCTCATCAGCTTCCTTGAATGAAAATAACACGATAAAGGACTCGAGTATTCTTCAATAGTCGATTTCTCGTCGTTTATTGTTTTATAGACGCGATAGAGATTTGAATGGAATTTGTATACGTCAGCTGTCGCGCGTCGACTACATTTGTTTATAATGACGTTTCCGAAATATATATAGAGAGAGAGAGAGAAAGAAACGGAATAAGATTCTGAAAATAATACGAGAATGAGTAACGATTTTGGTAGAGCGAAAATATATATTCCGTTTTGCGCAAAGCTATTTCTGAAGAGCTAAATATTTCGTCATCACACGAGGCTCTCTGTTGCCTTTCAATGGCGTGCAAAATCAGGCTGCTGACTTTAATTTTAACTCAAATCTATATAGAGATTAGAATTGTTAATTGCGCTCTCTCCTTCACGACACTCGGCGTACAGCCTCGATCGTATTTTTACCGGTAAGGAGATATCGATACGCGAGACACAATTTCTACTTCTTTATGTTCCGCGTTGCACGGAGCCCACGGTTGTACACTTACTGCTGACGGACCTAAAGAGAGGTAAAAATAAAAAATAATACCCGATGCCATAGTTTGTACTCTGCAAACAGGATTTTATACCGTCTACACGGTACACCTTACGCTAGAATGTGCCATTGCCTGTCTAGCAAGCGTCAAGCTTTCACTTGGCACTCTAAAAAGATAGATAGCCACTGTTATACGATCACTTTTATTAAACACAACGTCGCTGCGGTGTACGTACACCACCTCACATACCTGCGACCGGCTTCGAACTCTCCTCTGCATTCTTATTTTACCTTCCAGGAGGTTTAATACCGATTCTGGTTACTCTCGTTCGGGTTTGGAACTTTGGAGGAGGACAGGGACACATATAGGGATGGGCATTGCCTCCTATTCGGATAGCGTGTTTCTTAAACGTTTGTAATCTTAATATAAGCTGGGTAGTGGCGCAATATCAGAAATAGGTTTGTTAAAATAAGCTTGTGTAACGGACTGGCTCTGCTCCCTAGACCGCAGCGGAGTTTTAGAGAAGAGACCTAGAGAAGGCAACGTTTCGGTTTTTCGAATACGTATATTATATACAGTCATAATACCGGGAAATATATATACGATGAAAGCCACTAATACGGTCGAAGAAATTTTCGAGGGTCGGTTAAATTTTTCCAGGTCTGCAGGGTCGCCTCGACCCTTGTCAATCTTTTCGCCGTTATTCCACAAGCAGTATAAGGAACCGACCGTGTTTTCAGAATATTTCTCAGGAATAACTATTTCGCTTGTATACTCCATCCTCGATGTATCAGAGACGCGGAGGATGTACAGAAATTATGTAAATCACATTTATAAGCGTTGAATAGATTCTAAAGTTATGAAACTGTTTTGCTGCGACAATCACGCGCACGTTATTACCAATACCAATACCAAGGTATAGGTGAGTATTAAATACTCTTGCATGTACGTAGACGAACGCATGACAATGGCACAACCTTCGTTTATTATTCTCGTACTTTGTTCAAGGTAAAGCACTATTAAATTTTCATAATTAATTGTTGCACAATACGTCGTTCGCTGCTCGAGATGGCACATACTTATCAGTAATCCCAACTTACGCCGCGTATCCAGTATATCGCCTCGCCGCTAGTTCAAATCTCGTTCTTGGCAACGTTGCACACTCCTCGTCGAATGACAGCTGTCATACCTCGGCCGTACTCAACGTGTTTTTATCCCAGGTAAAAAAACCATCGACGCAAGGATTTCGGAATTGGAAAAAACAAAAAAAATAATAATAATTGACAAAAATAGTTTTTAGAAAATTATCGAGTATATTTGAAACACCCCGCGATGCCCGGAGGGGTAGGTGAATGATGTTCGTAACCGGTGACATTTACCAATAGCTCTATGTTTGTTTGTAATAATTATTCCGTAAATGGTAATCAAAGGCTTCCATGCATCCCCCCGTCAATCTCCTTTGCGTCATGATTTCGCTCCGCGAGGTAGGTAGGTAGGTAGGTAGGTTCGCGTACCTATATAACCGAGACTGCAGCAAAATCCGTTTCGTAATTTTGCTCGCCATGTCGCAATTCGCGAGTATAGGCTACATACCGAGACTCCTTAACGGAGGAGTAAGTAGTAGGAGGATACAAAGTGGTGGAAATTTTCACTCGACATCAATTCTTACGTCTTTTTCTTGGTCTACCTAGTTTTTGTCACGATTTAAAACTGATTATAATTTTTTATCGCGTTATATTCCCGAGGGTGGATACACAAGTTTACATTAAGCTGAAGCTATCAGCGAAACATTTCAAACTTCTTCCGAACAAAATCACTCGGTAAAGATTCACGTCCATAATTATATGAAAGTATTCCAAATTCTATGGCCTCATTGTATAATTTTAATTGAATTTAGCGCTTTTGGCTGCAAACTATGGCTGCTAGCTTCAACTCGATCAAGTTTGCTGTGTGAATTCGTGCCACGTACCGATCCTCGGAGTCCCTCATGCCATGACAAATACGGAAATAATAATTACGAGATTGTAGATTGAAGTCTATTAGTGGACTGTGATCCTTATATAATGAATATGTCACGTGATCAGAGGCTTTGTTGTATAATCTGTTTACGCTTGTCTAAAATATTATATATCAACGATACTGGTTTATACTGCAGGCTGAACACTATATCGTACGTTTACTTATCAAACTGCAGTGCGATATCTAAATACCCCCTGATATTATTTTTTTACACTTCATAAACCTGCCCGATTTACAATTTAACGTAAATTTGTAGGGAAACCCCCTGAGCTTCTCTAGCTAAGATAATCATTCATGATTCATGCAATCTACGCTTATCATTCATGGAGCTGAGGGTAAAAATAATTTTTTATTAATTTCGTTCTTTTTTTAAAAACCCTTTCTTTTAATGAAAGGCGTAACGGTATTACGAGCATTGTGTACCTTATGTATACACACATATATACGTAATGTATAATACACACGTCTTGACCCTTCCCCCCCCCCCCCCCCCCCCCGTCGATTCTTTGTTCGGTCTCTGGGCATCATCGACAATGATTTTTAAAACGCAAGCTGTAGAAGAGGGTCTTTGTTGCGAGCCCGTAGTAGGCACTAGTTGACGAAATATTGACATACGAGAATAGAAATCCGAGAGGGGATAGAATAATGGGGGGGAAGAGAGAGAGAGAGAGAGAGAAAGAAGAGGGATTCCAAATGGGGGAGAAAATTTTGAGGGGGGTGAGAAAGAGGTTGGGTTTAGTCGTACAGTATCGTCAATACCGCGGTGATACTAGTAGTGGTGTTAAACACTGGTGTTGGTGGTTAAACCATGAGAATTGTGTGAGTCGAGTAGTTTGAATTCGACGAAGGGTGGCGGCGGCGGCGAAGGCCATCGGTTCAGGGATGACGTCATCTGGGAATATTCTCCACACCATGATTGAATTGTTTCTAGTAATCGATCGATACTCTTTGTACACGTACACCCTAATTGGCATCTATCTTCGACCAACTGGGAACAAGGGGGGTACCACTAATATTCCGAGTAAAACATTCGCCCCGATCTACTGCGTAGATTTTTTTATCCTACGACGAACAGAAATATCCGTGCTACCGGTCGTAAACTATAATCGTGGTCACGCTCGTACGTATATATCTTATGAAACTGCATTCATTCGTCTGAATTTATATATACTTTGGAATCGAATGTCTTTTCCGCATTTAGATAAATAACTTGAATACAGAATCGTGCAGCCTTTGTTATTATTTTTCACAGAAGTAGCCTCTCAATAGCGGAAGAAAAAAAATATCTGTCCGTGTGTGTGTAAGTGTGTGGAATGAGATAGTATTGGTAAGGGGTATAGAGAGAACATCACGTAGCATCGCATCGTATCGTATCGCGGCGTAGTAGCGCGTATAGTAGTAAAAGAGGAGAGAAGAAGTAGGTATGGGCGCTCTGTGTGAATAGGGAACACGTGCATTTCCCACAGAAAATTTTACAAGCGCCCTGCACCACCACGCTTCGACGTTCTATACCGGGCACTGCCGGCGCAGGGGCTTCGCGAGGAGGCAGCGTGCATCCGCGCAACGTGCAGGGCGAGCCAGCTGGGTAGTAGAGCTTCGTAGCTGTAGGTAGGTATAAGCGTTGCGTAGTTTTTAACCGAGGGGATAAACTGGAGTCGTTGCTAGAATCGAGGGTCGCGTCTGGCTCGGCCCTTACAACACGGTTGACGATGGAAATTATTTTCGAAGGCCTGCTGATCGACTCTGACAAGTTGAAAAGACTTCCGGTTCCGAGGGTTTCTCTCATTCATTCTCATTTTTTTTTTTTTTTAGTTTCATTATTTACAAGATCGTGCGAACATTTTATTTCCATCGAACTCGTCATAAACGACCCTGGTAGACCTCGAGTTTTACGAAGGCCTTGGGGACAGCAACTGAAATCGGTAAATTGCACCGGTGCAAAATCACTGAGCGGGGAGACGAGAAGATTCCCATTACTTATACTCATATTAATCTTGCATAATATAATATCGACGCAGAACTCACTTAGCGTACATTAATATTCTAGACCGCCTAAAAAGAACCTTGAATCGAGAGGCGAGGTGTGGATTTCAAAGTGTATCCGCAGAGTTGTTTTTAATCCCGATTCAAAGTGACAAATTCAATAGTATATTACACTACAAGGGCCGAAAGTTGAAGATTCCTGCACTGCGCGTGATGATGCCCGAGGCGAAGCCGAGGGCATCATATCGCGCAGTTCAGGGCTTTCAATCTTCTGCCCGCGTGGTGTATACTATTTTTCTTCATGCCCGGTCGAAAGTACGCTGACTAATTGAATTTTTATACCGATTTATACGTTTTAACAAGTGTTGATGCCTGCCCGACATTGCAGGCACGAGCGAAGCGAGTGCTGCTGGTCGGGGGCAGGCATCAAATAGATCGAATAAAACGCCCAAGCCAGTTTTGAGGTTATATCTCGAGCGAGAGTAACGTCGAGAGCGAGAGTAACAGAAGTTTGCGATTCTGACTGGCGGCAGAATAGTCTAGTCAATCTAGCCTTTGACCCAAAAATAATTACAGATTGGATGAATTATATATCAATTGATGTGAAAAAATCCCCCAAACAACATATCGTGATTCCCGCGCAGCGTGGAACGGACCGAAGTGAGCCGAGCGGACCAGCTGACCGTTAGGCGTAGTTTTGTCAGAAAAGTCTTGCAAAATTAATAACGGGGAAACTATAGGTCCTACAATATCGATTCCCACTTCGAATTTGTAGATGATTTTCTCCCCTACAACGTGGTATTTTTGTTTTTCCAATCTGACAAGTGACATTGGAACAGTGCATGATTTTGGCGGTACTGCCCAAAATATTGATAGTTCTTCATTAATTTCAACAATTTACTGTCTAGAGACATTGTCTTGTTTTTGATATGCTGTTCGGGGGATTTTTCCGCGTCGATTGATATATAATTCATCCAGTCTTGAATTATTTTTGGGTGACTAAGTGACAAAACTCGAAGCCGGCGTCTCGTGTATTGGGTATCGGTGTGAGCGAGTGAGTTTTCGCTCCCGCTGTCACAGAGGGCGTGCGTGTAGTTCTACCAATGCATGAAAGTTAGGCTTTCTGCTTCGATACCGATGCCGGAAGTACGTACTTTCGACCGAGGTATGAAGAAAAACTGAATTTGTACGACGTTGTGTTTGTCTCATACACTAGGTGGAAGAATTCATTCGATTACAAACGAATACATTATTTTCGAAATAGTTACCAGTCTGCCACCAGTATAAGAGTAGTTTATCTTTAGCACTGTACTGCAGACCGATAACTCTCAGAGCAGGGATATGAAAAATATTTACATGTTGTTTAATTATTTGCGAAATGCATACACGAGCAAATTGTCAACTAGTTTTGCGAACCGGTTGATGATAATTATTTAAACTAATGATATATGCGAACTTTCAAACTCCATCAATTTCAATAACAAATTAACCGCGAGACTTCCTCGAGCGCTTAAGTATCGCTCGATTCTTTATGATACCTATACTTTTTTTTTACTACCACTTTCTGACACGTGTACGTCGCGTCCGTATAATATTTCCGCGCCAGTTATCATTCCGACGATGAATTGTCACGATCGAACTGTGAGTCGGAATGAATTATTCTTTTGGTATTAAAAACTGTCGAATCCTGCCGCGTCCTGGGGCTCTATAACATCGATGAATTTATATCCTATAATCGCGTGTGACGTATATCTTGATAATTAATATGGATGCGGGATCCTAACGTAAAATCCTTGAAACCTGAGCTGAGACATTCGTTCGCTATTTGAAACAGTCCGAAGGTTACATGACGCCGATTTTCCGGTTAAACCGGAAGTCACGTCTTCCCCACACATGACGATAGAGTTCAGTTCTCGTGACCACAGGGCGATTATTGATTATTTCCTTCTTCTATTATCTCATCGTCTGACGAACGATATTTTATATAATCCACAGACTCTCCTCATCTGTTATCACATCCGAACTAAAAAAAATATTATTTTTTATTGATTTCAGGGCAACGTTGAGGGGCGATCGTCGTCTCATTTATACCCGGTATTTTATTAACTTTAACAACGGCGGCGATCGGGGTGGGAGTACAGCCCGTGTTATCATCCGGCTATCATAACACGGCGCCATCCCACAACGGGGGTGGTGGTTCGACGCTAAGCGCCGCGGCGATGGTGGCAGCGGCTACCGCCACGGCCACCGCCACTGCCAGCGTGGTGGCCATGCAGGACCGCCAAGATATACCCACGCAGTACAACCAGGTAGTCGATCGTTCCAAATCCACCATCCGCGTCATCCTCGTCCAGGATGATGAAAGAAACACGTAAAATAACGAATTATTCATCCTACAGATGCAGAGCCAGCATGGAATGGCTCATCAAACGTACAACACGGGATACTCGCAGAGAGGAGCTATGGCTGGACTCGGTCCGGTCGGTATGAATAACTTCAACAGCATGGGCTCGATGGGGCCGATGCATAGTATGAATTCCATGAATTCAATGAACTCCATGAGTAGTATGAACTCGATGAACCCAATGACCATGGGCGGTATGAACGGAATGAACGGTATGAGTCCCATGAACTCGATGGCGAACATGGGAAACATGGGAATGAACAACATGATGGGACCCAACAACATGCAGATGAATAAAATGAACATGCAGGTAAAAAACGACGCATAATTGATCCGACAATCTTTATACTGTTCATCCAACGAAATATTCAATTTCTTCTTCATTGTCTTCAGGCACAGACTCAACAAGGCTATCCGAGGAGGTTGGCACCGTACCCAAACCCTGCGATGCACATGGCGCAAAAGAGGCAACAGAATCCATACCCAGGACCAAATCCGGCGGCAATGCAACCGGGATTCAACACGATGCCGAGTAATCAGTACCCGACGTCGTATCCCGGAAGTAGACCCAATTTTCAGTCCCAGTATCAACAGATGCAGGGAATGAATCCTGGCAATGCTGGTTTTGGACCAAATTCCATGATCCGAGGGACCACCATGAGGCAAGCCGCGCCTTCCTACAATACGGCGGCGCAAGCCAATCAGTATTACGCCAACAACGGTGTCCCCGCCAATATGGGACCCGCTCCTGTTAACAATCAGTTTGTCGGACATCAGCAGACCCCCGGCTATGGTGGCTCTTCCCCCTATGCCGCTACTAGCCAATACCAACAGGATGTTGCGACCATGAGGACGAACGGAGCTGGGAATATGACCTACCAGCATAGTCCCATACCCGGGAATCCTACTCCTCCTTTAACCCCTGCTACCAGTATGCCACCTTACATCAGCCCCAATCCTGATATCAAACCGAACTTCAATGAAATCAAATCGCCGGTTAACATTCAGAGTGAGTATCCGGGCTTCGGAAGATAGGATTCAGCCAATTCAACGGTAGCCAATGGGATCTAATCTTGTTTCTGTATTTGTCGTTCCAGAGGATGACGAGCTGAGATTAACATTCCCCGTGAGGGATGGTATAATACTTCCACCCTTTCGTCTAGAGCATAATCTGGCAGTTAGCAACCATGTATTCCAGTTGAAAACGACCGTTCATCAAACACTGATGTGGCGGTCCGATCTTGAGCTACAATTAAAATGTTTTCACCACGAAGACAGGCAGATGAATACCAATTGGCCGGCGAGTGTACAAGTTTCTGTAAATGCAACGCCGTTGGTTATCGATAGAGGGGAGAATAAAACTTCCCACAAACCACTTTATCTGAAGGACGTTTGTCAGCCGGGAAGAAACACCATTCAGATAACAGTTTCGGCGTGTTGTTGCGTGAGTAAAATTCTGAAACTCAATCTAGTGTCGAAAAACACCGTGGTTGACACCTATTTAATGGAATATCCTCTCATATTTTACAGTCGCATCTGTTCGTCCTACAACTGGTTCATCGACCAAGCGTGCGGAGTGTTTTGCAAGGACTTTTACGCAAGAGGTTACTAACCGCGGAACACTGCATAGCTAAGATAAAAAGAAACTTCAACAATACCATGTCTAACAACGGTATGCAGTCTGAGAGAGATCGAGACGTCGTCGAGCAGACAGCGCTGAAGGTGAGGAAAACTGATCTGTGCAAATTACATTCTGTGTTAGAAAAAAAAGTACAATATCTAAATGATATAAAATTTGTTTCAGGTGTCATTAAAATGTCCTATTACTTTCAAACGCATCACCCTACCTGCGCGGGGACACGAGTGCAAACATATACAATGCTTCGATCTGGAATCCTATTTACAATTGAACTGTGAAAGAGGATCTTGGAGGTGTCCAGTCTGCACGTGAGTTTGAATAATCAAACGATAAATGAGAAATAAACAACGATCTCAATGTAGTAATGTTTACTGATCTTCCACTTTGTCCGTTACAGTAAATCTGCGCAACTCGAAGGATTAGAAGTTGATCAGTACATGTGGGGAATATTGAATACTACTCTCAACACGTCCGAGGTTGAAGAAGTGACGATAGATTCCGCAGCGAGCTGGAAACCTGCTAAGAGTTTAACGGGAATAAAATCAGAGGAGGAAAGCGACTGCAAGAGAATGAGCAAAGCTATGTCGCCGGGTAGTATGAACATGCCGACGATGAATAACTGGGACATGAATCAGGCTATGAGTCCCTACTTACCGCCCGACATGAACAGCATCGCGAGTGGATCCATGATGAACAACACCCCACCCGCTTACGGAAACAATAATATGAACCATCGAAATTCGTCCGGTGGTTCTTACGACATGAATTCGGGATCGAATAACAGCAGTAATAACGATTACTCGAACGGTGCGGGTCCTCTTTCGCACCTGAGCGACTCGGTCAATTCTCTCGATCCCCTTAACGCGATGGAAAAATCTCTGAACGATCAGGTGAGGAATGATTTTTCAATTGCTAACTCGAATTTAAAGAATTTGATATGATTTTTAGAACGTTTGTAACGATGTGTGTAATTTTTTTTACAGATGCCTCACACACCTCACACCCCACACACACCACACACACCCCACACGCCAGGCGGTGGAAACAGCGGACCTCCAAGCGTGCCGCCAGCTTCTCAAGAATCTACTGGGAACCATAATACTTCAGGAAATACGAGTACAAACATCAATAATGATTCCGCCGATATACCCTCGGACTTGAACTTTGATCCTGCAGCGGTTATAGACGGAGAAGGAACTGGCCAGGAGGCTTTGAATGTGAGCAGAGTCGATGAATATCGATAAATTTGATTCGTTGTTTGAATGTCGGCTGCTATAACATTCTACAATTTATTATTCCAGCTATTGCCAGACAACGTAGTAGACCCGATGGAATTACTCTCATACTTGGATCCCCCGGACCTAAACACCCCGCCAAGTAGCGGAGCGAGCAGTGGAAATCCTTCATCTAGCGACGATATACTCGCGCTGTTTGAATAGGAGGGCAAAAAGAGAAAAAAGAAGGAAAAAACGCCAGTGATTATATTACGTTACGAGGGAATAATCAAATTGAAAACCCTAAAGATAAAAAAAAAACAAGATATATATGTATGTATATATATATTTGGGGAAAGTGACCACCGAGTCCGTATCTTACCGCGATATTAAATTTCTTACGTAGCGCAAGAATTTACGCAGTTTGAATACAATAAATGGGGTCACTGTGGGTGCTTTCACCTAAACAATGGTACAAACAATCTTAGCTCTAATTGTAATATTCCTATTGACGAATTTAGGGCATATTAGACGTAGGAATATTGGACCTTCTACTGATGGTACCACGCAACGTTAGTGCTCGTCTCTGAGGAGCATGGTACATGGGTTGATATTGACGTTTAATTCTTGTTTTTTTTCACGTTTACCTAGGCTACGAGGGAAAACTTGTGAGATATGAATAAATAAATATTGAAAATAATTATATAAATAAATAAACGTGACGCAATCCATGTGCTGTGATCTTAAATTGAAACGGTCTACTCGCGATCAAGGCTATGACGGACATATATCAGAAACAAAATAAAACTACTGTACAGTATCTTTTGTATATAGGTTTCAATTAGAATATTTTAAGTAAGATAAGTAAGATATTCATCTGTCGTGAAGAAAGAAAAAAAAAAAACCACCTTGCTTATTGATGGATATAGCGCATATAGTGTTCCTTTACTTTAGAAGATAATAGTAACATGTGGAGACGAGTAATCTAGGGGCTGACGGGCTTATACAATGAACTCTTTAAGTACAGGCAACTCTGGGCGCGACCTATCTTCAAAGTTCAACAATATCTTTACGATTGTCAATCAAAATATAACTGAAAGCCAATTTTATATATACATATAATATACGATGTATTTACTTATCGTTTATAGATAAACGCACATTTTTTGTGATTCAACTACTTCAAACGTATAGTTTGATATATATATATTTTTTCTCAATAACACATATATATCGTCAGATAATTAACTACCAGTAAATGAACAGAAACAGACTACGAACTGCGCGTGTTTGTTATAATTGTTTTTAATATTGAATTTACAATTTAATCCAGTTGAACAACCCGCAGTAACACAACGTCTTTCATACTGGTGGTTGAAAATATTTGAAATAACAATTTGAATCTTTGAAGGTACATCGAACCTTGGACGAAATATTTGGGTATAAATGAACTCGTTTTCACCAGCTGATAAAATTGTACTTAGCGAATACGACGTCAAGCAGATATAAATAATTGTTATACATGAGTCTACTGATTTTTGAATTTGCGAATAATTTGAGCTCGTGAAAATGAGATCGTTTTGTGTAACTATATTAGCACAAGGTTTAATTCTATGCCGATAAACCGATTAAAAATAATCAATGAAAGAGATAAAAAAAAAAACAGTCGGTGAATAATTTTATTAAGAAAAAATATACCTAAATTAAATATTGCCTGAGTGGCCCTCGATCCCACCCCCCTGCTTGCGTAGTAATTATTATATTTATATTTTTTTGTGATTATAAAAGAAAAAAAAGAGAAGATATACTTAAAGTGATTCATGTAGATTATACAAACTTTATATATATATAAAAAAAACTTTATATATATAAAAAAAAAAGGTGAATTAATTGAAAACTAAAAAAATAATAAAATATTAATATTAATAATAATAATAAATGAATAAATAAATGAATAAATAAAACATAAGAATGTATTTATATTATTACGCGTGACAAGAACGCCCCGATAAAGAATTAGATGCGGTCAAGTTTCTATTCATATTATAATAAACTATATTAATAATAACATAATGGAGGTTAGTTTTTAATATTATACTTATATTAAGTGCGACTATTGTATATTATTTGTATATATGACAAATAGATTAATAATATAAGCAAAGTGGCAGATACTTATTGGCCAGTTATAACAGTAAAACATAAAAAAAAAACAAAAAAAAAACTATGGTTATCTTAATTATTTCTCAGAACCAAAACATACGAGAGAAAAAAAAAAGAAAACAGGAAAAAAAAAGAAACCTTATGATTAATTACCTATACCTAAATACCCCTTAGAGAAAAAACGAATAAATAAAGAATGAATGATGATGATAATGAAAGAAAAAAAAGAAGAAAATAATAATACATATGTACAAGTGACTATTATACACAGATTTTAATTAGCATACATAGCATACATGCAGTTATCTCAAAGAAACTGTACGTATCTCTATTATTATTAAACTATCTACCGTAATGATGGAAAAAACGAAAAAAAACAAACAAAAAATACAATTGAAGAATAAAAATAAAACAAACAGTTTATTAAATCCGTATATTAATTAGCTCTGCTTAGCTAACAGTCAGTAATAGTTATTATTCCCAAATTTGGTATAAAATATGACAGAAAGAATAAAGAATAATTTATGGCCAGTCCCTACGTATTCAATCAGTTACATAATAATATAGCCTTAACTTGTTCCAAGAACTTTATCAAGTTTCAGGCTGATTAATTCGCACGGCTATGATAGCAATCCCTATAGTTGACTGGAGTAACCGTCTTCCACGAGCTAAAGTTTCGGTACCTTGTTTTATTTTTTTCTCAATTTGAAAATGATTCTGTGAACGTTTGTTACTCCAGATTCCGATAGGTCGTGAGAAAAGAAGCAGGTTTTTTTTTCATAATATGTAGTCTAAAATCTCATCTGTTTAATAGTCAATTAAGGCCTATAATTTGGGGATCCTGTTGTGTAAGTAGGAGACAATCCATATCTTTCGAGATTATGGTGTGAATTGAATCATATAAAGATCGGTATATCATCTGAAACTCTTCTGTATAGACGATATTACAAATGAAGAAGAAAAAAGAACGAGGTGAACGGAAAGAAAATCAAATATCTTTTTGGGGAAGCAATTATTTATGGAAGGAAATGAGAAAAGGAGGAAAAACAAAAGTTATATTATTGATCGGAGTTGACTGTTATATTTATGGTTAAATAAACACATACTCATAAAAAAAATAAGATAATGTTTCCAGATATAACGAATATATTAGAAACGCATTAAATAAAATGAAAATTTCACACATATGATGCTTCGACCATGTTTCTGTATTGTACCGAGCGTTCACGATGAAAGTGACCAGTCCGGAAAACCTCCACAGACAGCCCGGCTGTAGTAGTTCTTTGAACTGGTCCGTTTCACGGTGGCCGCCGAGCGTACATATCTTATTCCTCCGTTTAATTCATTCTCAACGGCTATTATCGTCGTTTTCATATACCAAGAGGTACGCGCTACTTTGCTTAGTAGACAGACTTTCACCTGTCCCCAAAATAAGAGATGGATGATGAAAAAAACACAGTCACCTTTGCGGATTTGAATATACTCTAGATGACAAATGCTCATTGGCACATGCCATACACATGACCTAAATCATAGGTGATAGCCATCAAAGGAAAAGAAGAAGAAAACTGCTTGATGCTAGCGACATGATTGCTGGTGGCGAAAACGCTAACTAATACAGTATACAGATGGATTTGCGAAATTATATGCATAAAATCAATGAAGAAAATCTATGCACTGACGAGATTGATGAAACCAAGTCTCGGAGTAGAACCAATTTATTTTCTTGACCTTATGAACGTATAATTACCGGATTAACTTGTCAAATTGGACATTTTCCGTGTACTATCCTCTTTGCCGTGTACTGCGTAGAGGGAACATGGCGCATTCCCATGTGGGATTTGAGTTACAGTGCGCATGCGCGATTTGCAATCTGCAACTGAAGCAATTTGCTATCCCATCCTATTCGCAGCCATTCTGCCTCTTACCACCTCCATTCCAGTTGCATAACAATAATATACATGCGTTTGTGAAATTTTTGCACGTATACGACCGTGAGCGCTAACTAACGAGGTTTACGGGAACCTGAGTGAGGGCGTGGTTTCACCTGGTGGTAAAATTTAAGCTACTCCGAGTAGGTCGATTCTGATATATATCTATATACATAGATATAGCTAGTGTGTAGAAGAGGACCAGCTACCCGCGGTAGTTGAAATCCGTCCACCAGATGTCATTCCGACCAGCTCAGTTTCCTGATATAATACGCGCTACTCAACCTTACTTCTTATGCAATATGCATGGTGGTAGGCATCCAACAGGCCTCCAAACTGCACAATGTCAATATTTTGATCTAACTGTTATGATATTAAAGTACTTCCACAATACTTCGAATATAAAATAGCGAATGAATTATGCAACAGAGAGAGGCGATAGGGGCGCCACACTCGGAAATGAATGACGTCACAGCCCTCCGCCACATTGACTGTAAGAGCCGCACAGAACACGATGTACAACTTGTACAAGACATGATAAATAAGTTGGATCTATATCAAATAAGGGGTGTATCATTATTATAAATAACCACCCTCCAACATATATCATGGTATCAGATAGGGGAAATGATTATGTCCGTACCAACGGAATCTGTAGAAACTGTACGTCACGTAATACAAGCAGAGCGAAGAATTGGGAATCTTAGTAAAATTATTCGGATTATACTGATATATCGATTGATAAATTCAGATGAGAAAAATATGGGCCTATTTTTTTTTTGTCAATGTCAAAATTTGAATCAAATTTTTCAATTCCGTTTTACAAAAATTCGAAGTGAAAAATAAAATTTTGTTTCAGATATGAACACGTAATCTTCGTGTTCAAGTTAGGCTCTTTCGCCGCTTTGCTGGCGGGCTAATTCTGGAATGGATTACTCGTTTGACATTAGTTTTGAAATAAACATAGTAAAATGAATGAATAGACGATTGTAACAAAAACTAATTTTGTAATCGCTGTAATAACAGAATGAAAGTTGATGAATTTTTTTTTTTTCATATCAATTCATGATTTAGCACAGTATATGAGAAAAATAATTAGGTCATGAAATTTTTTTTTTTAATTGGAGTCGAAGTGCCTTTATCTTTGGTAATTATATTGATTTATCATTCCATGTATATTCAATCTTTTGTATACATAATTAAATCAGAATTGATGATTCTGTGTGAAATAATTTTGGTGGTAAATTTTGTCGGTGGACCACATTAATGTACTTGGCGAAAGGTTTTTGCACCAGAGTATGATATATTTCAAAATTTCGGTACGAAAAAATAGTTACTCGCGATCCATGTGACTGAATATCTGCCCCACGATTCTACATCGTACTTGTAGGACCCT